>JAPKLW010000394.1:424349-490693 GCA_026898455.1 Plectranthus barbatus | reverse complement strand
TTAATTAATCACTTATTATTCCTGAGTAGTACCACTCAACCCTTATCATTTATGCTTGAATCAATGATTCAGCCTGCAGGACTTAGCATAAAGAACCTCGTGAGCTTCCCACGGAATGTCTCCATCCTGAAACGGATATGGTTATCTAAATCCAGCCTGAGGAAACCTCACACAGGCTGCCATCACCCAAGATGCAGATATACGAGTACATGTAAGACTCTCCACCATAGCAAGTCAAAGTGACAGTCAACCCATGTGTGACCCTCAACTTTCAATAGACTTTAGATCCGACCAAGTTACCGAGATCTTTACTCATTCATATGTCAAGTAGAATGGTTCATCTCACTGTTGATCCTATCAATACATTGAGATGTACCGGTCACACAAAACAGTCAAGATAAACCGCTTATGGACTTGTGTGCCGCAGCCTAAACCGACAGCCAAACCAGAAACTGTCTCAGCCGTGATAACTGTTTATATCTCGCTAGGTCAAACGATCGATACAATCTTCTGTGATCTCTTACACACCGTATGATCTCCCTATCGACGAGATAACTTGATGTGTTTGTTCGCATCGTATGATTGTTAATTCAGACAGGAGTTGTTTATTGCAAGTCATTAATGATTACCATTATATCAAACATAACGTTTCCTAATATACCAATCATAATGCTTTTATGTATACAATTCCAACACTGCAGCTGTCTTCCAATCCAGATTTAATTCTTTCACTGCCCTCCAAGCCTTGTGTTCCATCTCGACGGGAAGGTGACATGATTTCCCAAAAATCAGCTGATATGGAGATGTCCCAATCGGTGTTTTGTAGGCGGTGCGGTATGCCCAAAGTGCATTGTCGAGAACTGCCGCCCAATCCTTTCTTTGCTTTACCGTCTTCTCCAAGATCTGCTTGATTTCTCTGTTGGATAGTTCTGTCAGCCCGTTCCCTTGAGGGTGATATGGGGTAGTAACGCGGTGCTTTACTCCGTACCTAGCAAGAAGAGAAGAAAGCCATCTGTTACAAAAATGTGATCCCCCATCACTTACCAGGGCTCTTGGTGTTCCGAATCTTGTTATGAGCTTTTGCAGGAACTTGATGACGACTTTGAAATTGTTGGTGACTGTCGGAATGGCTTCGACCCAACGTGATACGTAGTCCACTGCCAATAGAATGTATGTGAATCCTTGCGATGGCGGGAAGGGTCCCATGAAGTCGATCCCCCAGACATCAAATATTTCCACTTCAATCACTGGAGTCTGTGGCATCTCATCCCTCTGCGAGATGTTGCCGGTCCTCTGGCAGCGATCACAGCCCGTTATCCATCCGGGACAGACTTCGTAGATGGAAGGCCAATAGAATCCGCTTGCTAGGATTTTGAAAGCAGTCCGATTGGCTGAATGGTGGCCACCAGTAGGAGATGAATGGCAGGCTTCGAAGATTTTCTGCCACTCGGACTGGGGCACACAGCGGCGAATGACGCCGTCAGCACATCTGCGCCACAAGTAGGGATCCTCCCAATAGTAGAATCTGACGTCGTGCAGAAACTTCTTCTTTGCATATGGGGAGGAGTCCGGAGGAAGTACGCCGCCGACCAAGTAGTTGGCGAAGTCTGCAAACCACGGAGTTTTGGATTCATAGATCTCCTTCATGTCCCTCAAGGCATAGACCTGTTCGTCGGGGAATGTCTCTCGGATTGTCGATTGCTGATCATCTCCTTTGACCGGTGGTTCGAGCCTTGACAAGTGGTCGGCGATGACGTTCTCGCTTCTTTTTCTGTCCTTGATCTCCAAGTCGAACTCTTGCAACAGCAGTATCCATCGGATCAGTTTGGGCTTGGCATCTTGTTTTGCGAACAGATACCTGATTGTTGCATGGTCGGTGTAAACAATTGTTTTCGAGCCTATCAGATAAGGCCGGAACTTGTCGAAGGCATACACAACCGCGAGCATCTCCTTTTCCGTCGTGGTGTAGTTGCATTGGGCCGGATTCATGCTCTTGCTGGCGTATTGAATCACATGGAAGAGTCTTCCTTTCAGTTGGCCCAGAACTGCTCCAACAGCGTAGTCGCTGGCGTCGCACATCAATGTGAAGGGCTCTTCCCAATCTGGTGCGGTTAGGACTGGTGCAGTTACCAGTGCTTCTTTCAGCTTCTCAAATGCTTTCAGACATTCTTCATAAAAAACGAAGGACACATCCTTCTCCAGCAGGTTGCACAAGGGTCGGGATACCTTTGAGAAGTCTTTGATGAACCTCCTATAGAATCCTGCATGACCTAGGAAACTTCGGACGGCTTTGACATTTGTTGGTGGTGGTATCTTCTCAATGGCTATCACTTTGGCTTGATCCACTTCCAGTCCTTCGGCTGATACTCGATGTCCCAACACGATTCCTTCCCGTACCATGAAGTGGCATTTCTCCCAATTGAGGCATAGGTTTGTCTCGGTGCATCTCTCAAGTACAGTAGCCAAATTCTGCAAACAGACATCTAATGAGCTACCAAAAACCGAAAAGTCATCCATAAATACCTCCATGATGTCCTCGATCAGGTCGTGGAAGATTGCCGTCATGCATCTCTGGAAGGTGGCCTGTGCATTGCATAATCCAAAGGGCATCCGTCGGTAGGCGAATACTCCATATGGACAGGTGAATGTCGTCTTGTGTTGATCTTTGGGTGCCACAGCTATCTGATTGTACCCTAAGTAACCATCAAGAAAGCAATAAAAAGGGTAACCAGACAATCTATTGAGCATTTGATCAATGAATGGAAGAGGAAAGTGATCCTTGCACGTGGTGGTGTTCAAAGCTCGGTAGTCAATGCAGACTCGCCATCCCGTGATTGGTCTTTTCGCTACTTCTTCTCCATCATCATTCTTTACTATTTGCATCCCTCCTTTCTTGGCTACTACTTGTGTAGGGCTTACCCACTTGCTGTCGAAGATTGGGTAGATCATGCCATGGTCAAGGAGTTTGAGAACCTCCTTTTTTACAGCTTCCTGCATGATGGGATTCAGACGTCGTTGTGCTTGTCTATTTGGTTTGGCATCCTCTTCAAGGATGATCTTGTGCATGCACAGCGAAGGACTGATCCCTTTGATATCTCCCAAAGTCCATCCAATGGCGGACTTGTATGTCCGTAGAACTCGCAGCAGTTTGTCTAACTCCCCCTGTGAAAGATAAGCAGAAACGATAACAGGGTAAGTGCTATCTGACCCTAGGAATGCGTACCTGAGGTGTGTCGGGAGTGTCTTAAGCTCCAGAATTGGCAGCTCGGAGCTGGAGATCGGCTTTTCCAGACTGCTATCGATCGACGAAGCATCTTCGTCGATCGACGAGGTGCATGCTGAAGCGTCGATCGTCGAGGCATTGGAGTCGATCGATGAGAACTGGCTGTAGTGGCTGGGCAGCGGTTCTCTTTTAAGTTCTTTCTCACGAGTTACTTCCTCGAACACATCCAGCTCCATGACCAGATTCATGATCCCCTCGGTTGCTTCGTCCAGATTTGTGGACGAGGAAAGGGAGTGTTGCAAGTAGTTTTCCAGGAAATCCGGCTCACTTTTGAGATAGGTGAAAGGGGAAAACATTACCGGGCTGAAGCAGTTAATCATGTGGCATTCTTCTGCATAGCTTCCATCGTCGTGCTTCTGCATTGCATTGTAAATCGAGAATGTGACGGACTCATTGTTCACTCGGAACGTCAGCTTGCCGTCGCGGATGTCGATTAATGCTCCTCCGATTTTCAGGAATGGTCTTCCAAGGATCAGAGGAATGTTTCGATCCTCCTCCATGTCAAGCACCACAAAGTCAGCTGGAATTATGAAATCCTTTACCTTTACCAGCACATCTTCAACGATGCCCTTCGGATAGGTGACTGATCGATCGGCCATCTGAAGTGAGATTGTTGTGGGTTTGATGCTTCCGATCTTTAATCGTCTGAAGATTGATAATGGCATCAAGTTGATTGATGCCCCTGAATCACAGAGAACCTTCCCGAAGGTCTCACCTCCGATGACACAAGAGATTGTGAAGGAACCCGGGTCTTCCCTTTTGATCGGCATCTTCTTTTGGATGATGGCGCTGCATTCTTCGAACAGGTTGACCATCTCGTGCTCCAAGAAAGGTCTTTTCAGAGAGACCATGTCTTTCAGAAACTTGATGTACCCGGGCATCTCTTGAAGAGCTTCTACCAATGGGATGTTGATATGCACCTTCTTCATTGTCTCCAGAAATCGTGCATACCTTTCGTTCATCTTGGTCTTGGCAAATCGCTGCGGATATAGCAAAGGCGGTTTCTTCATTGGTAGAGCAGGGGCGGTCATCGATCGACGAGAGTCAGCCTCGGTCGACGGAAGTGTTGGATCTTCGTCGATCGACGGGGAAGCATCGTCGATCGACGGAGCTTCGCCTGTGATGACTTCTTCTTCTTTCTCGGCTTCTTCATCTCGGGTGTCTGTCCCTGCTTGCTTGGGCCCTTCATAGGTTTTGCCCCCTCTCAGAGTTATAGCGTTCACCTGGTTCCTCTGTTTCTGATTCTTGGGGTTGACATGAGTGTTGCTCGGAAGTTGTCCCGGCTTGTGTTTAGTTCCTAGGGCATCGGCGATCTGGCTGACTTGATTTTCAATGATCTGTACGTGCTTTTGCATCTGATCAACCTTTGTGTTCAAGCCTGAAATTTCCTGCTTCAACTTGGCTACAGTATCAGTAGAGCCTTCCATGAACTTGGCCAAAATCTCCTCGAGATTTGGCTTCTTCTTCTCCACTATTGCTCCTTCTTTTACGGCAAATCCTGGTGGTGGTTGCTCTGCAGCTTGAGGGTTTGCGTAGGAGAATCCAGGGTGATTCCTTACATGATTGTAGGTATAGGGCTGGTTATTCTGCTGATTGTGTTGCTGGTATCCTCCTCGGTAGTTGTTTTGATAACCGCCCCTTTGAATGAAATTCACCTCAGCAATGTCTTCCTCGGCTGGACCCTGCACCGCTTCAACTGCAACAACTGTTTTCTCTTGCTTCAGATTAGCAAACTCTTCCTTAAGCTTTTTCAGCTCGGCTGCCTAATCGGGTTGCTCGGCAACTTTTTCCACTACTTTTTCGACAGTTTTCACAGGCCGAGTTCGGCTTGAGGACCACCGTTGAGCGTTGTTGGCCATATTTTGGAAGAACTCCATGGCTTTCTTTCCACTTTTCATCACAACTGTGTCTCCTAGTGTGGTGTCCACCAATTTGGCTGTCTTATCATTGAGCCCTTCATAGAATGCCTCCGCTTGTTCTCCTGGCGGAAAACCATGTTCGGGACAGGCTCTCAACAGCTCTTTGAATCTCTCCCACGTCTCACTGAAGCTCTCATCAGGCCTTTGAGCGAACCTGATGATTTCTTTCCGTTTTTGCCTGATAACATTCGGAGGGAAAAAGTTCCCTAGAAACTCATTCCTCAATTCGGTCCACGTGCCTATGCTTCCTTTGTCCAGTGCGGTGAACCATGATTGTGCCTTATCCCTCAGAGAGAATGCGAACAGACGCATTCGGATGGCACTCTTGCTGACTCCTCCAATTTTGACAGTGTTGCAGAGCATAATGAACTTATCCAAATGCGCATAGGGGTCCTCAGCAGGTCTTCCTCCGAATTGATTTTGTTGCACCATCTGCACCAATCCGGTCTTCAGTTCAAAATTGTTGGCATTGATGCCAATCTTGAAATCTGTCTCCTTGAACCGAGGTTTATACCGGTTCTGCATGGCTTCCTCTTCTTCCTCATCGTCAGATTCCTCTGGAGGATCCTGGTTGTCTTCCTCTTCATTGTCGGGATTGTCCTCAAATAGTGGGTTATGGCGAAGATCCTTTCCATTCGGATTGTTCCTCTCGAGGTCTCTTTCCAGATTGTACTGTTGGATTTGCGCCCTCATAGCTTGGACTTCTTGGAGAAGCACAACCTGCTCCTCTGCAGTTAGCACTGGTGGAGGCGGTGGTACGTTATCTTCCATCGTGTGATTACTTGAGCTTTTCTGAGCACGCTTATTCCTTCGGATCTTTCTGCAAGTGGCTTCAATGTCCGGATAGTAATAAAGCGGGTCCTTTCCTCTAGCTCTTGTACTCATGCACTACCTGTACAGCAAAGGAGGTAGTGAGGTAAGACTGAAAATAAACGGAACGAACTGAAATAAGAAAATTGAGCCTCTGAAACGAATAAGGCGTCGATCGACGAAAGGAAAACAACTTCGTCGATCGATGAGGAATAGCGTCGATCGACGTGGAATACGAAAAAGCGAGAAAAATTTCAGAAAATACGAAAATTACAGCCTAAAGCAATATTTCAATCACAGACTTAATAGTAAGATTAATTCTATTCTTTCCCCGGCAACGGCGCCAAAATTTGATCGCTAAATTATTTAATAGAGACTTAGCAAAGCTAATAATATAGCAACAAATGAAATTATCGATCCCTCAGGGAAAGAAATAACGAATAATCTTTAAGTACTAAGTCGAACGTTCTTGAAAACACTGATTAGGAAAATCAGATAAAAAGGTTTTGTTGTTTTGAAAATCGCAATATTTGCTAATGAAAATTAAACAGGAAATTGAAAAGCTTTTGAATTCAAATAAGAGAAGCACAGATTCCAGGGATATCTACCTATCAAGTATGACATGTATGAATGAATTGATCAATTCCCAATTTTAATTCCTCTTCGTAGTGAAACATCAGAAAAGTATTACGAACTTCTTTGTTGGACAATTTGTAAAGTAGATTAATTAATTACATATCTCCGCTCGGTCTCAAGATAAATTAACTAACTCCAAAGATCTACAGATTTATTCCTACAATTAATCTCCTTCAGTTACGACAAGAAATCAGATTATATTGTGAAAATCTCTTTCCATTAAAAACTATCACAGTTATGTCTCAAGTAATCAACTAGATAATCCTAAGATGTGGCCAACAAATCAAGATTATGAATAAGCACAGATTTCACAAACTACGAAGGGAAAGGGAAAATAATTCAATCAATCAAAACATGTATACATTGATAATTCGAAACCCTAGAATCTGAGAAATGATTTAGTTACACATATTCACGGTAATATTCATCATGGAAAAATAAAACCTGAATTGCATAAAAACTGGAATCCGGAAATCTTCCCACAAGAACTTGTCTTCAAACATAAAACTCTAAAAATTCTTCAATACTAAAATCTTGTAATTGCTCTAACTCTCTTCTTTCTAAAAAAAGAATTTACATGAATATTTATAGGGGTGAAAGATGTATCCAGCAGTATCTAGGGTTAGATATGCCTTTATCTCCAAATCAGATTCAGATTAGGAATCCCGCATGCGCGTCGATCGTGGCGGTCTGGCGTCGATCGCTGCTCCTGAAACATCTTCGTCGATCGACGAGCATTGGCAGTGATCGACGCGGCCTTTGCTTCCGTCGATCTTCCTTTTCCCTTCGTCGAGCGCTGTGCCTTCTTTGCCTCGTCGATCGACGAGCCTCTTCGTCGATCGACGAGGTGCTGATACTGGGATTCTAATTCTTCTCTGTTTTTCGACTAAAAACCTGCATGATTAATCAAACACGACATTACGAGTACAAAATCCAATTCATGCACGAAAAAGATACCAAAAATGATCTAAACACTACACAATCAGTCAAAGAACCATAAGATAAGTTGGTGAAAATCCTAACTTATCAGGGCTGACCATAGATCGTGAGAAGGCTTATAATACTGAAACTTAGTGATTTCCCGATTAAGTTCAGAAGAGTGGACGTAGGACTTTGATCCCGAACCACTATAAATATCATGTCTTATTTATTGCTTCATTAAGTTTCTGCACTTAGTTTAATTGCATATGTTAAACCTTCAATACTTGACTAAGTATTGAAATGTATATTTGAATTGAAACTTAAAATTTATCTGAGACAAACTGAGTTTTTTACAAAATTGAAAACTGAGTTAAAGTTAATTTTCAAAACAAGTGCGAGATTTTAAACTTTCGCTGCTTACTTTCATACTCTCCATTATAAATGTTCCCCCCAAATTAATTTTTATTTATTTTATTATATTATTGCATAAAAAATTATTGACGAGGTGGGTAATGTAATGCAAATAACGCCACTCTTCAATTCTTAAAAGAAAAAAAGATATTAAACTGTATTATTAGAAATTATTCCAAAAATTTATATTTATCGAGTTGTAGGAGATCAAATTTTTAAATTTATAATATGATTATATGTAATCTTATTAATTATAAAATAAAATATTATTTATTAATGCAATGTATTAAATATATATAGATATATTATATTAAATTATATGATAAAAATAACAATTACAATTTACTAAATTATATAATTGAATAAGCCTCGATTATTTTTTCCAACTTTCATAATTACATTTAAATTTGTCATGTCTAGAAAATTATTGTTGAGATTTATTTACATATGTCAAATATATTTTATTTTGTTAATGAATGTTAAATATATAATACTCCATTTATCTCATTTTATTAGTCTCACTTGTCTTTTTGGTCAGTCACAATAATTAGTCTCATTTCCTAAAATAGCAACTTTTTTACACTCAACAATAAATTATTAATTCCACTACATTCACAAACATTGATTATTGTGCCATTTACATTTCGAACTTATAAATCAGGATGAAATTTAGTGACGGATCCAGAAACTTACAATTCGGGATACAATATATAAATCAAATTAAATTGAGGGTATATTATATAAACATATACATTAATAAATAATAAAAAATATATATAAATAATTGCAAATATATATAATATCAACTATCTTTTAACTAATATATTATAATTGAATGTAAAAGCTATAAAGATTACAGTATTGATATATACTCCTTTTGTCCCATTTTATTAGTCTCATTTACCTTTTTTGTCCGTCCCATTTATTAGTCTTGTTTCTTAAAATAGCAAACTTTTTGATACTCACCAATAAATTATTAATTCTATTACACTCAGATATATTTGTTCCGCGGCCATAAAAAAATAAAGTTATTCACTTCCGTAGTTAAGTGCTTCATTACTTCCTATAAGGTTAAGTGCCAGAACTGGCTGTTCCACATACTCGAATATATTGTATTGGAACCAATCCAGGTAAAAACAGGTTCAGGCCCGATTTGAAACCGTATACCACGATTCCGAGCAAGTTTATTGAATCGGCGGGCCCAAATGGCCATGTCTATCGGAGGCTCTCTCATTTTTTATTTTTTTTTTCAAAACGGCGGGCGCAACCCTGCTCTCCCTCTTGGTGTAGCTTTCTTTTTGTTCCTCACAATTTCTTTTTGTTGTTAATTGAAATGGTCAAAGCCTTATTGGGCCCATCAATATAGGCAATAACCCAATCCATATATCATATAATCGATCAGTTCTTTCTGACCAAGAAATCAGCCCATTTAATCGGTAAAAAGCAGAAAAAAAATAAAGAGAATGAAACCCACAGTTATTTTTTAGATTAAATAATTATGTTGTGAATTGTGATATAGGGGAGAATCGCTTAGTAATTTTCTAAAAAATATGGTGTTAGTTTAATTTTCATAGGAGCGGCTCCCTCCAACAACATATATAATTAAAAGATTGTGGAGCGACTCCAATAGTATGTTAAAATCTCATTTTCTCACAATAAAATTAATTTGTAAGGAGACAAGACTTTCATCAATATAGGGTAATATACAACTAGCTTTCTAACCAATGTGTGATACTTTAATATTATCCTTCTTCTTTCTTTAGCGTTTATAAATGGAATTTGTTATTTAATTTACTCCTTAATTATATATATATATATATATTATATATGTGATTTTACATGAACATTGATTCCAAAAATTCCAAATCTTAATAATGATAATGGTATCCTAAAACGGTGGAAGAAGAATTCAAAAGTGTGACTTAAGGTCCCAAACAACACTCTTATCTCTAAATTCAGTCAAATTTTATTCCCATGCAAAAATCATAATTTTATTGGTAAACAACCTCTATTTTATGTCAACATTCATTTTCCCCAATTTAATATATCCTATTTCCCCCCCCCCCCCCTCTAATATTATAGGAAAGTTTGATGTATAAGGAATTTATGCTGAAAGAAATATTTTTATAATTGAGATAATATTCATTCCAAACTTTAATTGTAGTGAATCAGTATCATGTAAATAATTGACCTTGATGTGGGCTACCCAAAGAAGCCTTGGATTGCTTCAATCATAAAAATAACCTTGGACTACTAGGATCATGCTCACAATTTTATTCATTACTAACTAAAAAAAATCTAATCTTTCTTCTAATCATTATATTTTGATTGTTTATCTAATTACTCTTATTTTATTATTGACTGACTAGCTAGAGATTGAGAATAAGTGCAAACGCATAAATTCTCATTTACAAATTTGCCCTCCCCACTAATTATGCCGGCATTTAATTACTTGTTCTATTAAAATAAATTACTTATTATATTAGATATAAAAGAAATCTTCGACTCATAGAGGTTTTTAAGAATGATTCCATTTTAATGTGAATGATATTTTCTTGATCAAAATAACATTTCTTAGGCATTAAAAAAAATTGAAGGGGGACAAATTAAATTTTGAGATGAGAGTGGTGAAATGTGTGAGGGTTATTTTGGGTAATCCAATGCGGATTTTGATTTGACAACAGCAAAAACAAAAGCTAGTAGTTTAGTATAGTTTAGTTTAGTAGGCCAAACCCAACTTCTAAAAGAGTAATACTCTCTCTCTCTCTCTCTCTCTCTCTCTCTCTCCACTAACCTTCACTCACAAAGACTAACGCACTCCTCAACAAATGCAGGAAATCAGAGCCCTTAATTTCTACATAATTTAAAGGTTTGGATTTTGCCATTTGCAATTATTGTCATCAACTCTATTTCTTGCACTTTGTCTTTGCATATTCGTTGTGAAAAAAAAAAAGAAAAATAAGATAGTTATTACTGTGGCTATGATCTGAATTCCAAGCCCTTGTTGAAAATTGTGGTTTCTTATCCTTTTTTTTTAATCCTCTTTTTTTCTTTTTATTGGAAAAAGGGCATTCGCTAATTCTGCTCTGCTGAGACATGAGCAAAGAAAAGGAGAAGCCGCCGGAGCCTCTGGATTTCTTCATTTGGACTGTTGAGGTAATTCTCCAATTTTGTTTCTTTTTGGGGTTTTATTTTTATTTTTATTCCCTTTTTTTAATTATTAAGGTTTGCGTCTTCTTTTTTGTTCTTTGGATCTCGTACTTTATTAACCAAATTTCTTTTAAAAAAGTAATTTAATTGGTGTTGGTTGTTGCTAATTGTCAAATTCTTGTTATTTCGGTGTTGATAGTGCAAGTAAAGGTTTCAATTTTAAATCATTGTTGAGTTAGTTCGTCTGAGGTTTGCTGAATATTTTAATATGATTTTAGTAAGAGTTACTTTTAATCTTCTGACACTTGTTTCTGCTGAACGTGGAAATCTGAGTTTGAAGTGGGAATTGTTGAATGACTATCTCTCCTTCCTTTTTAGAAGATATAAGGAATAAGATCGAGCCTACTCTCTGACGAACATGTAAGCCAATCAGGGTTTATGCCAAGATTCCATATTTCGAGTAAGCATAGTCTTCAAACCCAAGTTATATACCATATCCACTAAAGGATTACCTGAGATGGCAAATGGGAAATCCAACCCTGCACTCGGGAGGAACACATCCAACCTTTTTTATTAACATAAAACCCCACAATAGAGAAGGGCTCACCACCAGCTCCATATTTTGCAGAGATCAAGTGGTTATTTGATGGTCATGGACGAGAGCTTCTATGGAAATTATTTGCAAATTATAAATGTATTTTTCGTATTCCTTTTGCCTTGGTGAAATTGGTAGATGTTCAGGCTGCACTATCTGCCAGCAGGAAAAAGCCAAGCTAATGGATACTGGATACACAAATGAGGTGGATGCAGCATGAATTCATGCAAAATTTAGGACTAATGAGATAGGCAATGTGGTTATTGATCTAATAAGTAGCCGGATGTAGCCTGTAGGAATTTGTTTGCATGCCTTAAGGACATGCAATTGAGACTACACAAGTAGCATGTGCATTATGCTGGCAGGGTGTGGCCCCTGATACATGTTAAGTAATTTCATTTTTCATGGAAGTACCGTGGAGCCGTTCACCGACAATGATGATGCATATTTGGAGTGCTTTCTCTTTAGATCTTTCTGTCTACTATCATGTGTTATATTGTGTTTTGTCGTTATCTTTTTGTATCAGCTCGTGTAAGATAGATTTGTCTAGGCCCTTTTTCTCCTTTTCATATAATCTTTGGAGCAGGTGTTCTATATGAAGTCTCCTGCTCCTTGTTGTTTTCTAACAACTAGCATTCAAGTTTCTTATTCTTCTTATTATTTTTTGGCCTAACGTAGGTGATCAAAAGTAAACCTTTTTCTTTCCACTTCAGATCCTGAAAAGCTATCGTGTTTTATTTAGCTTGAAGAAAGGGAAAGACTCCAAATATGTTCATGTAACGGAGTTTAATGTTCTAAATCTCATACATCCATTCTTAGAAACTTTCAACGCTTCACCTTTTAAGTTTTTCAAACTCACACGATTCCAGTTAGCATGAGAAAGCATATTTTTTAACGTTTCCAGCTTGTACTGGTGTTAGTGCTACAAAGTCATAAACTGCTGTAATTAATTACTTTGCTGAGAATATATGTGCTCATTGAGGAGCCAAATGAGAAAAATAGTTGAAGGAATGAAAATTATTGTTAAAGGAAGTAATTCTAATGAATTATAATCTTTAAAATTTATCTTCTTTGTAGGATGTTGGCCTGTGGTTGGAAGAGATAAATCTTGGTAACTACCGTGAAATATTCAAAGAAAATGGGGTTAATGGAGAGTATTTGGAAGGGATGTCAATGTTTACAACTGAACAAATCCTCCGGTTCATAAGGAAGTGCCACATGAAATGGGGGGATTTTATAACCTTGTGCAAAGAGCTGAGGCGAATAAAAGGTCAATCTCCCGCCCTCATTGTGTGTGCGTGTGATATTGATCTGTAGAACTCTTTATTATGCTAGTGTTGATCTGTATTCAGGAACTTCTTGTCAATCCAATGGTCTCTCTTTCCTTTTTTGGTGCATTCTCCTATTAAAATGTCAACCAAATTTGGAACTCCAATACTTAAAACTTGTTAGACTTGGTCATCATGTATAAAGAAGCCAATGGGCATGTAAAGATTGGAAGGCTATGAAGTCTGTTTTTGCTATTTGGTACTCCCATGATCATTTCAAATTGTAAATACTTGAAATGTGATGGATGGTAATTAATATTCGGATTGCAGCTTGTAGGAGATAAATTAGCATGGACATGAACTCAATCTACCTAATGTTTACTTGTTTGATTTTTGAAATATATAAGAAGGTAGGTAAGTTAGTCCAACCACTAGCACCTTTACTTACTGTTTGAAGCTAAGGTGAGGAGTTGTATCCTAATGCTGCCACCAGAAAACTAGAAGCTAGGTCCGGCCTATCACGTAAATATGCATGTCATATATCCATCACCAGCAAAGCTGCAGTATTGTCATGGATGCTTGTTCGTTTTCAGTTCTTCTCTGTCATGTGAAATTGCAAACCTTGATGGAATTCTTGTTATCAGTGGCCTGCTTGAAAGGGGAGCAGAAGGTACGGCGGCCGTGGTGGGCCCCAGCTTGCCTGGCGGTGGTATTTGTGAAGGCTGCGAAACGCAACAGGCAGTCTCGAGTGGTGTCGTTGAAGCTGGAACCTTGATGTTCATGTAGATTTGGTTGTATATGTTTGTACCAATACCATTAATTAATGTGTTAAATTTTGGTGAAGCCTTGTTGGGAGAGGAGAGGAGAGCCTTTCCCTCTGCCAAAGTTCACTGCCTTTTATTTGAGATTTCGACTGACTTACTTTTTTCATATTTATATATAGACAAGATGTTTTGCTTCTTTGTATCCATCTTGAACCTGCAAATGTTGTGTATTGTAGTTGATAAGTATTGTTTTTATTTTCAACGAAAAAGCTTACATTATTCACATAGTATGGTATTCATACTTTGAATGATTAAAGTATAAATTGTGGAGTATTAAATTATAAGGAGTAATGGGATTAGGATGTATCTATTTATTTTGGTTCTTGAAAATTGGAATGGAAGCAATGGCAGATCTACACTCCAATTCGAAAAATTCATGAATCTGTCATTGAATGGAAGTATATATAATGAATTTCGATTGAAATGCATTTATTTTGGATTAAAATTCAAAATGTTGCTATTTCAATCAAAATGCTCTGAAGTTGGTTCAAAATCCTATAATTCAAACTGAAATCAGGTAATTGAGATCCAAATGCATTATTCATAAATTATGTTGGGATCAAAATGCATGTGATGGGAGATTCACTCATGTACAGATATGTCTTTTCTTATTCACACCGACACGGAATTTGGTGCCAAAACAAAAATATCAGTTGAATTACCGCAGGATTGACAAAAATGCCCTCTGAAAATTCAGTTCAACATTCACTTCCTATTTCTCTCAAAATGAAGCCCCTCATAAACCTAACCGGAGGCCGTTGCCCGATCGCCCTCGCCCTGCCGCCGGAACGCCCGCCCCTTGGGCCTCTCGCCAGGTTGTCTTTTATATGAAAACAAAAAGTATCGAAAATCAATATCTATATTCTTCTCATCTGTCAGTTGAGGAAAAAAACTATCATGATATTCTGCAATGGATTAAATGAACATAGTCGTCAATGTACTAAGAATCCTGGATTTGAAAAACAGTGACAGGGGAGATGAGGCAGATACTGCAGAGGCGGATTTAGCATATAAATTGGGGGTACACTTGTACCCCCAAAAAAGTTTTTTTTTAATTAAATATATATATTTAAATTATTTTCTATATGTATTTTTCTGTATTATTTTTATATCTATATATATATTAAAACAATACCGGATGATAAATATGGAAAATTATAGTTCATTAATGATTCATTAATTGAACTATTCAATTAATTAATAATGAAGTAAGACTTCCATACATAATTATACATTAGATATCATTGCATTTTTTTTCTATAAATGAGTGTATTTATAGTGCATAAAATGGTAATAATAAATTATAGATTTATTTGAAATTCATTAATAGAATGTTAATTTTATGTATCAATTAATTTTATATAAATTTATAACAAAATTGGGAAAAAATCATTTCTTCAATGTTTTATCAAATTATATACTCCATATAATTTGGGTTATGTAAGATTGATAAGTATTATGATTTTATTTATTAACTTTTTTTATTTAATTAACATACATATATTATAAAAAATACTAAGTAAATTAATTATGATTATTTCTAATTTATCTACATTTAGGGTTGAGAATTAATCACAAACTAAATATTAGAAATTCTAAGTAATTCTATTCTAAGATCTTAGATATTCATGGAGTATGCATATTTAAGGAATATATCCATGCATATAAATGATTTCATAAATCAATGATTGATTAATTTTTACTTAATTATTCTTTCCTAATCATAATACTTTCTAATCTATCTTAATTAAATCATAGAAATCCTACATCGTTCTATTTTAAAATATTATATATATATATATATATATATATATATGTATGAATATGCAAATAAAAAAAATTATTTAAAAACCCCAATAAAAAATTATATGAAATTCATAAAATTTAGCTGTGTTCTCTTTTTTATATAGATCAAGATTTTACTTTGATTCATTTCACAATTAAGCAAATGAATTATAATATTAATATATAATTTTAAAAATAAATAATTTTAATATATGCAAATTTAATTATTTTTTCCGTTTATAAATCCTACTAAAAGAAATGTTAAAAAATAAGAAAATTAATAAATACATATATATTATATATTGATATATAAAAAATGACAATTTATTATGTGCTATAAAAAATGTCGATAATGAATTAATGATATTAAATTACATAATAATGGTAATTGATTATTTTATGATTATACACAAAAACTATATATATAATATTTTTTTATATATTTTGAATATAATTATACAAATTATAAACCTTTATAAATAGATAGAAATAGAATATAATGTAATATATATAGAAGCACATATATTATTTTAGAATTTATTTGAATGATATAATCGACAAGTATATTATTCATATTAAAACTCCAATAAATTAATTATTTGATTAATTTTAAAGATAATTTCATATGGTAGATGATAATATTTTTAAAAATGGTAGGAGTTTTGAATTATAATTGACCTAAAATCATGCCTTAAATTTTGATTATAACATAAATAGACTAAAATAATATTATAAATACCACAATCTTTTCATACATTTTCATTGTTTTCCAACATTCATATTTCGAATCAGAATTGATTCATTTTAGTTTCTTCTTTATCTTTTAAAAGCTCTGGCTTCGATGATTCAAATCATCACATAGGAAATTGTTGATTGTTCTAGATTACGATTGTTGTTTTTTATTTTTTTAGAAGAAATAGTATAATTATTGTTGTAGCCATACATTGTAGGAGTTTTGTAATATACACCATACATATTGATTGATAAACTATAATCATGTAGTGTTTCCTGATCTACACTACTATTTATGTGTTTTTATTTATCTTTTTTATTTTAGTTGTTTTTTTACCGTCCTAATATTTATGCTAATAATACTATTGAATTCGCTCATTGTTTTATGTTTGTATTTCGTTTTATTCATCTTGATCTCAATGAATTAACTTTTCATTTTTTTTGTTATTCAAGCAATTTATTAATGATTAATGATTAGAAGCAAATATTGCAATTATTTGTTACTAATAAAATAATAATATATGCACTATACTTATATACACACCATTTTTAAGCAATTTCGATTCATTTGCGCATTATCTCGATTTATTAAACAATCTTATTATTGTGTACGCAAATTATTGAAAATCGTTAGTTGAATGATTAGTGGTAAATATTTTATTTTTATTTTGGAAAATAGAATAATAACAAGTAATATCAGTTGTAATTTATCTTCAATATTAATTAGTTTATTTTCTATTTCATTTATTTCAACAAATTATTATTGGCACAAATTATATATAGTAAATGTTAAAATATTAGTCAAAATATATTTATTCGAAAGATAAAATTAAATTAAATTATTTTTATTGTTCATGGACTGACAAGAAATTTTCTAATATTTAAATATAATGTTAAATTATTTTCAAATTAATTATTCGTAACAATATAAGTAATATAATATCTTAGGTAAAAACTTGCGTTAGGCACGCCTAAACGGCTTATACAAGTTTTATCCATTAACCCTACCAAAACCCATCTAATATACTCTAATTGGGAATTAATAAACCCTATTTGGGATGGACGATTTAGGCGGGTTTGATCCATACCCAAATGGGTTCACCCATCCCAAATAGAGTTTATTAATCCCCAATTAGAGTATATTAGATGGGTTTGAGTTGAGTTAATGGATAAAACCCGCCTAAACCATTTAGGCGTGCCTAACCTGAGACCTTCTCAACATCTTATATATATATATATATATATATAGAGGAGGGATCATGTAAAAAAAAATTCCCATGTAAGAAAAAAGAATGAATCATGTCCATCAGATCTAAAAAAATCAATGGTTGATATTGAATTAAGCAACAACTAAAATGCAATCAAGCAACAAAATAATCAAGCAACAACTAAAGCACAATCAAAGCAACATTGCAATCAAGCAACGACCTGAATACAATCAAGCAACGTCGTGAATGCAATCAAGCATCTTTCTCACTTTCTCACGTTAAGAGTTTTCTCACTGGATCCGCTCCCTATATATATATATATATATATATAAACAATATATTAGTTTATGTTGTATATGTTATCATATAACTTTACGACTTACACATTGCAAATATTTATATAGTTTGTTTATAATCAAAATAATATTATTTTAATATAAATAATTAAACTTACCACGCATCGCGTGGGTGCAATACTAGTATATATTAAAACAATACCGAAGTCAATAAATGGAAATCTTCAGTTGCATTAATTGTTCATTAATTTAACTTCATAGTTGATTAATGATACAACAATTTTAATAATATTCCAAATATAAATGAAGATTGAATATAGATTTTATTAATTAAGGAAATAATCTTACAAAATAAATTTATAAGAAATTTAAGTTCAATAATCCATGTTGATTGTAGAAAGTTTTCATAAATAACAAGAAAATATCTATTTATTAATAATGCACTTATTCGGCCAATAATATTTCAAAATCAATTGATTTGCCGTTATAGTTATGTTTTGAATTCAATTATATTTAGTTAATTAGATTTGAAGTTAAAAAAGGTAATCTAAAATATCATAATACAATGCTTATTAGGGTAAAAAAAAATCATTCTGATAAGTTTTTTTTTAAATTTATATCCATAATATTTTAATTAATCTCAATCTTTAATTATCCGATAACCCATTAATATATTACACTTGATTTCAACAATAAAAATAATTTATTCTGCCACTATAAAATACATAATTTCAAATTTAATATATTTATATTGTCAAATTTAGGGTTAAAAATAATGGTCTAAAATATTGTAATATAAATATTCATATCCTTCCTAAATAAAACTTTCTAAATAATCACAAGAAGATATAGAAACTAATTAATACAATTAATCTTGCATGGTAATAAATGTTATCATGAAATGATTCAATCAACATGGCAAGAAATCGGTTATAATTTTGTATGTTTATATTTTGAAACAATGAAAATCAAAATAAATTAGCTAAGATTTTAGCCCAAATTGGTAATCAAATTAAATACAACCCTCAAATCATGGTCAAAATAATTAATTTTAGATCCTTTTGTGATTATTTTGACTCTATAAATATGAATATATTTTTTTACAATCTCTTCATTCTCCATCTCCAAATTTAATTGTGCTCCTTTGTTTACTTGAGCTTTCTTTTGTTATTATTATCTATCTTATTATTTTGTTTTAACATGAGATTCAGAAACGGAGCTACGACTGTCATTGTTGGCTCAAATCTGGTGGCCATGGTGGAGCAGACACTCTTTTAGATAGTTCCTGCGTTATAGACGATTTTGTCCAACAAAGAAGAGGCAATCAACAGGTTTATGCATGAACCACAATCTATTTCATTGCAATAATGTTGTAGAAATTATTGGTATAATATTATTTAAGTAACAACTATCACCATATGTTTGCTTTAGTTATTGACGAGACATGTATAACATTTTCAATAGCAGTTATTTGTATAAATATATTGATATATATTTATTTTTCTTTAGAGATGAATACTTTCATTATGTTGTATATAGTAAGAATATCGTACAACCTACAATTATGATAGTTGATTTACATATTTTATAGTTCATATTTACTCATTGAATACCTTAAATGTAATAATATATTATTGATCTTAAATATAATTAAAATTAGCTAATACTATTTTCTCTTATATTTTTAGAATGTGGCTCGACTAATCTTTTACTTATTTATTTACAAAATAAAGTTTATAATTTGTCTAAATGTATCTTCGAGAAGTCAATTACGAGAGATTATTTGAATCTAATGCTTAACAAATGCATGTTGTATAGAACATATAATCCTCTATATTAAAACAAATTATTAATATATAATTAATGAATAAATATTTTGTATTTCAATCAAAAAATATATTACAAGGTATATATGTAACTACCATATTTATATATATAGTATAATTTAAAATATATCTCAATTTTTACATAAATAACAACACTATTCTTCCATCGCAAACAATAAAATAAATTCTCATTAAGATTAATGGAGTAGCAAAGTATTTATAAGATGTTATTTTATTTTAACAAATTATTATAGATGTTTGTAAATTATCAAAATATTTTCTACTTTATAAAACGTGAGTAATTGTTATATTTGATTAATTAATAAAAGTTAATAATAACAATATAAAGAAATTATTTTTTAATAATTAAATTTAATATCTCATATATATTTAGGAAGTACAATTTTAAGCATTTATCCTAATATTATATTAATATATGCTTAATTAACAAGTAGAATAAATATATAATTAAATAAATGTTAGATGTATAATATTCATTTATTTTTACTATTATTTGGATAAATAAGTGTAAAGTCTAACGAAAAAATATTAATTATTTTCATTTTTTATCGCAAACAAATTTTTAGTTCGATTTTTTTTTTCCAAACTAATCACTTATTTTAAAATTAATTATTTGTCAAAGGACAACCAACTAAAGAAAATTTGATTAGGAGAGATTGTAAAGTAAATCTAATTTAAATAGTGTGTCGTGTGAATATTGAAATAACATAACTCACCTTATTTTATTGTATAATTATTGGCTCCCAAGTTAGGTTGTTAGTCTCTTTCTGTTTGAAAATAATTGATTAAAGTAACTATTTAAAAAAAATGGAAAATTATTGTGATATACCTCCTTTTTTGTTGCGTTGAAAATTTTGAAATGCGTGTGAATTTGAAAATATTTATTTTAATGTTAAAACATATTATTTCTAAAATGTGCAATCAATGAATGAATAAGGTGCAGGAGGGAAATAAACCTATAGTTACGTAAAAAATGGTGAGAATAAGAAATGAATGAAGTCGAAAGTATAAGGATAGGAATATAACATTGATATTTTCTTTTCAAAAAATGAAACATGGGCTTCGTACTGAGAAGTACATATGGTGAAGTTATTTTGGCTTGAAAATTTGTACTCACAAATACGAAAATAGTATGATGATGGAACGAAACAGTATATGGTATGTACTACCAATGACAAAATAATATAGTATAAATTTCAACATTATTAAGAGGTTTGTTTAGACATCATAACTACTATAAATGGAGCATAAAAATCTTCGCAATAGTGTGATATCTTAATATAAATGAAACATAAAAGAGCTGACAAGAGATTGAATATAAAAATTTAAGTAGTAAATCAAATTGCATGTCAAACAATAATAGATTCAAATTTAATATCTCTAATGCATGCATCAATACACGTAGTTAAATAACTATCTAATAATGTAACAAACAGTCTTTATGATACATAAATTATGAAATTTCCTTTGAAGAGGGAAAGAGAAAGAAAAGTAAGAAGTTGAAAATCTAAAGTTCTCACACAATAAAAAATAATATTAATTTTTTAGCATTAGAAATTATAAATTATATGGAGTAAAACTCATTATATCTCGATTTAGGACGCAAGTAGTTAAGCGCTTTATCTATGTTCAATTGACATATGTTCGAGTCGCATTTAAAGACTTCTGACGTGTTTTAAATATCTATATTGTTTGCCTATTAATAAAATATCAAATCAAATTTAACATTGTAAAATAATACTAGCAAACGATGATGATAATATTAGCATTTCATGTACTGCTAATATTGTACATAATGAAGTATTTCATAATGTATAAAATATATTATATTTTTATGCACATATGTTATCTTACATTATTTTTTTTAAATTTTGCATGTTTTTATATAAATATAAGTAAACATATTATTACGAAAAAATTAATTAATTGTCCCGCGCATCGGCGCGGGTGCAATACTAGTTTTTCTAATAATGTATCCCCATTTTATTTTATTTATATATTTTACTCCCAATTCTATATTTCTGGATCCGCCCTTGGCAGATAGTGTGCAACCTGTCCATATTGGAGAGTTTCCTCAAGAAGTTTGTGATGCGCAATTCCTGTCATTGCAGAATCATGTTCCTGGTTTGGTCTTGCAAACTTGGCCACTTACTATGTATTGTAATTGCTTTTTTTTTTTTTTTTTTTCATTTCTAAGATTTCTTACGCTGCTCCTACTGGCAGTTGATTCATCATCTCTGGTGGAATGGACAAAGCGACATCTTTAGCTTGGATCATCTCATCTGTGGATACAGACTCTTTATCTGGATTTTCTTACTACCTGCTGCTTCAGGAAAATGCATCATCCTTGACCTTAGTTCAGTGACATCAGCAAATGGTGAGATGGAAAATTCTCTTAATAAGGATTGGTTAGTTTGTGTTGTCAAATGGGCTAGCTCAAAGAAGACTGGCAGCAAGTTAGTTCAACAGTCCAGTTCTGCTGGAATTGTAATGTGCAGTAAAAAGACTTGCTGTCTTGTTTTCTGGCCAGATATATATAATGCTAATAGGGTTCCACCACTCACTTGTGTTGCTTGTTCTGAATCTGAAGCAACGTATTTAGGGAAAAATGGACAGCCTATGTTTAAGAAAGCAGTGCCAAAATGACAAATTCGGGAACAATTTTAGAAAATCATTTACAATGAACTCTTTGATTGCTTCAGCTATCCCTTCTGCTACCAATAGCTGTATTGCTCTAGCATTTAGCTCTGATGGTATGCTTTGGCAATTCATATGCACCCCGACTGGTTTCGAGTCTGATCAGATTGATCTTGGCTTGTCAAGTGCATTTTCTCCAGGAGTTGATAATAGCCAACTTATGGCTTGTAAGGGTTACCCTAGGTCATTGGTTTGGTGCTCTTCTAGTCATTCATCAGATGACACTAAATGACAATTCCTTCTACTTACTAATCATGAGATTCAATGCTTTGCATTGAAACTTTCACGGGAGTATAATGTTTCAGAGCTTTGGTCACGTGAAATAATAGGGGCTATCGCTGAACTGGATATCCAAAAGGATCTTGCTGGCCAAAAGAAAGCGTGGCCTCTTGATATGGGTATTGATGCTGATGGAAAGGTTCTAACTGTTCTTATTGCTATATTATACGAGGATCAGGGCAACAGTTCGAGCTACACTGAGTACTCTCTTCTGATCTTGCATTGTAAAGCTGGTGGAAATGTTTCAAAGCCAACAGGAGAGGAAATAATAGAGAAAAAGACAGATATCCAAGTGATTGTACCAAAAGCAAGCGTGAAGGATGAGGAATCTTTGTTTTCCATGAAATTAAAGGTAGGTGGAAAGCCAGCTGGCTCTGCTATTATACTCTCCGGTGATGGTACTGCAACTGTCTCTCACTACTGGAGGAACTCAACCAAACTTTATCAGTTTGACCTGCCTCATGATGCTGGAAAAGTTCTTGATGCCTCGGTCTTTCCTTCCTTGGATGACAGTGAAGATGGAGCTTGGGTTGTACTCACTGAGAAAGCAGGAGTTTGGGTGATATCTGGGAGAGCAGTTATATTTGGTGGAGTTGAACTGGCTGAAAGAAGCTTGTCACGTAAGGAAGTTCTAACTACCAATCTTTTCAGGAGGAGAGAAAAAAGTTCTCTGTTGCTGGAAATTTTGCCCCAAGAAGAGCTAGTTCAGAAGCTTGTGATGCAGGTGACAGGCAAGGAGTGGGCTTAACAGGATTTTCCAGTCGAAGCCCACAGGATGAGGAATCAGAAGCTTTACTAAGTCAGCTTTTCCACGATTTTTTATTGTCTGGGCAGGTTGTTGGCGTACTCGAGAAACTGAAAAATTCAAGGGCATTTGAAAGAGTTGGACAAACAAATGTATTTACCAGGATAAGTAATTCAATTGTTGATTATTTATCTAAACATTGGACAACAACTAGAGGCCCTGAAATTATTTCATCTTTTGTGTCAACACAACTTGTTGAGAAGCATCAGAAGTTTCTTCAGTTCCTTGCTCTGTCCAAGTGCCATGAAGAATTGTGTTCCAGACAAAGTATGAGCAATTTTCCAATCAAAATGTTTTGTGGTTCTCCTGAAAGCAATGTTTTTTTATAAATTGTGAATTTAGGTGTGCTCTCATTGTATCTCTACATGCCTTGCGTAACTTGCAGTTACTTCTATATCTCAACATTCTGGTGCTTACTTCCTTTTCATTGGCACGACTAATCGTATTCTGCAGTTCTCTCATTTGGATCATGCTAGAAAGATTTTCTCCATGCTCCATGATTGTTAATTGAGACAATTTTAGATGGAGATGAACTTGTCTTGTCCCTAGTCCTGCTTTCATTGTATCTTTCTCCAATTTTATAACTTATAAAAACTTAAATCATCATTCCCTGTGCCAGGAGAATCTATGCAAACTATCATGGAGCATGGAGAAAAGCTTTGTTGCATGATCCAAATGAGAGAACTGCAGAATACGATTAGTCATGCCAATGCATCTGGACTTGACTTCTCTTATGGTTTGGATGCTTGGACTTCTGGTGCTCTTTGGGATCTGATCCAGTTAGTTGGTGAGAAAGCTCGCCGGAACACAGTCCTTTTGATGGATAGGGACAATGCCGAAGTATTCTACAGTAAGGTTTCAGATCTCGAGGAGGTGTTCCATTGCTTAGAAAGACAGCTAGAATGTGTGGTCAATGGTGATATGCATGCACCTGCTCAATCTCGTAGAGCTTGTGAACTCTCAAGTGCCTGTGTGATGTTATTCCATGCAGCCTTTCAATATAAGAGTGAACACAGCTTATGGTACCCTCCTCCTGAAGGCTACTCAAAAACTGTTGTCAGGAGTGGGCTATGGAGTGTGCATCATTCATGCTTCAGTTGCTTAGTGAAACAAATAACCTTGATGATTCTGGAAAGTTTGACTCCTACTCAAATCTTGAACTACTCACAGAAGTATTACTTGAGTCATATTCACAACAAAATTGAACGGAAGGAAGATCACAAGAGTTTGTTGGAAGAATACTGGAGACGCAGAGATGCCATTCTTGATGCCCTCTATCATCAAGTGAAGGATTTCATGCGCCCCAAACTGCCGGTTAGATTTATTCCCAAGTTTCTCTGTTAGAAGCTTCGTATCAAGTTCCAGAACTAATAGTAAGAGTTCATATAAAAATGTTCTTATCCCATTGCCATAAGTTTGATTAATAGTTGTATGTTGAATGTTTCAAGTATACAGCTTCGTTAAAGACTTTAAAATATGATTTTAGTTTTTTTGAAATGATAATATTATTGCATTATTTCCATCGAAGCGATGTTTAGAGAATTTGCATCCTTGAATATTCACTTTTTTTTTTTTTTGCAGGATTCATCTGAAGACAATAATGAGCAGTCTAAGGCTACTCTGATGATACTTTCTTCTAAGTTATTGTCCATTGCGAAAAGACATGAGGCCTATCAAACTATGTGGAGAATGTGCTGTGACCTCAATGATTCTGAACTCCTCCAAACCCTCATGGTATGAATTGAAGTGTCTGTTACCACTACGGCAGAGCAGCACCACTACTTGCATTAGCAAAATATTGCCTCTACTACCCATGGATATGTTCCCATTATTCCTATTTTTGTTCTGATTGTCAATTATTATATTAAGTAGGGGTGTGAATCCGGTCAGTTTGGGTAAAAAACGACCTAAGCTACCACCTCCGAAGTAGCCCGAACACTAATATAATAACCGATCACCACCTTATATTGATCTACCTTCGAACCAAACACCATGAAAAAAATTCAGTTGATAACTTGGTTTTAAAAAGCGCGAGGCGAGGTGAGGCGACAAGGGTGCGAGGCGCGAGGCGACTCAGGACGAGGCGAGCGCCTCAAGGACCCCCCCTTAAAAAAATATATACATAATTATATGTAATTACTCATATTATATATCATGTCATCAAACAAATAATTTATGAAATATAGCAAAATAAAAAGATTAATAAATAAAATTCAAGTTCAACAAATTACAAAAACACAATAAGTTAAGAACATAAATCAAAGTCTCATTGTCTCAATTCCAAAAACCATATGTTCAATAATTGTCTGAGAAGCAGGGATGGTGGGTGAGGGTGAGGGAAAGGAATCGACAAGATCACAAGATAAAAAAGGAAAAAAAAAATACTTAACGAGCTGCAGTCTGAGCGACGGCGACCAGGCGACGCGGGAAGGCCGGCGGCGGTGGCGCGCAGCGGCTGGCGGCCGGCGGTGGAGGAAGGGAGCGGCCGGCAGCGTGGGTTGGGTCGGCTGGGTAGGCTTCGTGCGCGAATCTGTTCTGTCGCGTGCGTTTTTTTTTTTTTGAACGAGTCCAGGGTTGGGGGTGGGTAAAATAAAATTTTAGGGTTTTATTTAAATATTAAGAAAAAAAATCTGAAAAGGCATGATCCACGAGGATTTGGCATCCTCGCCTGGGCGCGCTTCACACGCCTCGCCGCGCCTCGGGCGCCTCCACCGCGCCTCACGGACCCTGCGTGCATCACACCCAATGAGGCGATCCGGCTGTTTCGAGGCGCGCCCTTTTTAAAACACAGGTTGATGAAAGATAAAAGAAAGATACTTGAAGTGTGATGCACATTGAGTTACAAAGAGAGAAAAACAAAACAAATCAACTGATAATAAAAGAGAAAAACAAGCTTGATGTGAAGTTGTGTACAATGCCTAGGATGAGCATTGATGGTTGAAACAGGAGTGCATGCAAAATCACAGATGACGATTGGGATGGATTGGTGACAATGAGACTGGCCAAGGGAGAATGTGATTAAAAGTTAAGTGGTGGGTGAGAAGATTTAATGGCATGAGAAAGAGAGAGAGAGAGAGAGTTAGGGTGGAAGGATACTAGTTGGGAAGTGAAGAATAGTGTAGACTGCATTCTTGGGTAGTGAAAACTTTACAAAAAAGGAGAAGAGTAAGAAGAGCTTATGATTAGTGTATTGTAAACTCATATAAATATAAATATATATATACACACATAGAGATGTTTGATCATATGAGAATTGTTATAGGTAAATGAAGGAAAAATAAACTATTCTCATTTCTATTGTTAAGGCTCATTCTCATATTATCATGTGAGAATGAATCTAAACATGAGAAAATGAGAATAAATCATGATCATTGATTTAATATAATCAATGATCCAAATTGACTGAAAAAAATGCAGCATTTGATCATATTTTTTGTTCATTATGGACAAATTTGTGATTTTGATGTTATTTTATTCATGTAACATGAATTTTATCTTAGTTATTCTTTATTTTATATCAATTATTATTCATATAAAGTAAATTCGATGTTATTGTACTTCATTATTTTGTACAATGAACGAAAATCTATTGCCTACATTTTATCTACACATTACTTCATTAAATGGCATAATCTCGGCATTTTTTGTTCATTTTTCTTGCATTGAGGTCATTTTTATCATCTTACGTGTAATTTACTATTACACTGTTACATTATATCTTGTATAATATGCATTTTATTTTCTTAAATATGCATTATAAACTCAAAATCTAAATAAAACATCATTGCATCGAACACATATGAAAATGCATTTTTAAAGACATATATGCATTATAACCAATTAAGATATGCATTATACATTAATGACAAAATAAAATTGCAATAGAAATATGGTCGAAATAGTTCAAAATTGCAAAACTACCTCTAGCTTCGACAAGAATTGGAGGTAACACTTCATTGGTTTCAGGAACCGGTGCACCACAAAATTCTTCAAACATCTTCTTTTTCAATACTGAATTGTTACATTCAATAATGGCATAATCCAACTTCTTTATTCAAGAAAAAAGTGTTGTCAATATCTCATTATCTCTATTAGTCTTCTCAATATAATTATCATACAATACCTGAAATTATGATGATGAATATCATTTAAGAAATGAACAACTTTGCTTTATAAAATGAATAATATCTAAAATAAATTTTTAAAGACAATTGATACATGAAACTTTACTTTAATACATAATATTTGACATAAGATTAAACAAATTCACATAAAAAGAAAGACAATATAATTGTAGCAGACATCGAAATTTTACTTTAATGCACCATATTTGAGAACAGATGAAGTGAATTCACATAAAAATATAAGATAATATAATTGTGACAGATAATTGATACACAAAATTTTAGTTTAAAATGCCGTATTTGACATCAGATAAAATAAATTCACATAAAAAAGAAAGACAACAAAAACTTACTTCCAGAAATATACGAAACCAAATCACACAAAATTTCAAACAATATCCATAACTTTCATAAAATCTAAACCACAAACCGATCGTCAAAATCAAAGAATATGTATGAACACAAATTGACTAACATGAATAGATGTAAGATCGCAGATTGAAGAAGATTTTGAGTTTTACTTTTCAAACCAAAATTCATAGCTTTTATTGTATAGCTCCAAAACCAGAAATCAATTACCGAAATCAAAGAATAAGTACAAAATTAAATTCACAAATAGGAATATGATTGAGGATAAGGAGTGAGAGATCGAATCGCAAGTAACTAATAAGAAATTAAATCGCAGAGAATGAAATACAAATTTGATCACAAAGAAGGAAGCATAAATCTAATTGCAGATTGAAAGGAATTTGATTTACCAAAGTTTATTAATTTACAACAATGCCCTTAATTATCTAATAATGCAAGGATATATAGCAAGAAATGAAAACCTAATTTTTTTTTCTCGAGCATTTATTTGCCAAATCGAATGGTTGAGATTTATTCTCATTTATCACATTAAGAACAATTATCGTATGATCAGACCTCTCTCTCTCTCTCGATATATATATATATATATATATATATATATATAGGGTAAAAAATGTTGTTAGCATGAGAAATGAGAAATACTACATTTTAACATCAAAATCATGCATTAAGATTTATTTTTGTTTTATCTCCAATGTTCTTCATTTTATCTTTGATTTCCTTCATTTTATATTTAGATCGTCATTTTATCTAAAAAGTTGTTCACTTTTATTTTAAAATTTGTTCATTTTATCTTAAACTTAGTTCATTGTTATTTCTCAAATTCGCGTGGTAACAACATTTCTCATATGATCACTTCCACTCACACACACATACATACATATATATATATATATATATATATATATACGTTTATATAGTTGTATTATTTTTCGAACTAAATATTCTGAATGAACTATGACCTACTTTCCAACCTTTTGATTTGTTTGATCAGATGGGCTAAATATCCTAAGAGATAGGAGTGATCAAATGAGAATGTTTTTTATGATGAGAAATAAGTATAAATCCCAGCCTTCCAAATTTTGATCAATGCTCAAGAGTTAATAAATCTCGTGTGTGGGTAGTTATGTCATTTTACATATAATGTAAATCTCGTCTTTCATTTTAACTAATATTATATGCATTAAATAAAAAATTATGCATCACATCATTTTATCAATAAATTTGTGCATTATATCCCTATTGTATATGTGTTTTATGCACAATTTTATTCATTTCACGAAAATGAATAAGATGCACATACAAGATTTATTATTATTATTATTATTTCACATCATAAACCCTATTCTCACCTCTATATATATTTGGTCAATTCGGTTCAATCCGGTATTTTCAAAGGAAGAACCGACTATCAATTGATGTTTATTTGGTTTTCTTCCTCGACAAACAACATATCATATTCACTGAACTAAAAACGAACTGTCTGAACTCAACCAGTTTGGTCGGTTAATTCGGTTTTGGTTTTGTTTTTGCACACCCTTATTATCATATAGGAGGTAGGTTGGGTATGCTTCCTCTTTCATTTTGAAAAATCTGTTCTGTCGTCGCCTTTTTTTGCACATTTTTATGTCAATAAGTCTTGTCTTTTATAGCAGGAAAGCATGGGACCTAAAGGGGGCTTCAGTTGCTTTGTCTTCAAACAACTATACGAAAGCAAGCAACTCTCGAAGCTTTTGAGTCTGGGCGAGGAGTTTCAGGATGAGCTAGCTACATTTTTGAAGCATTATCCTCATCTTCTGTGGCTGCATGAAGTGCTTCTTCATCAATTTTCCGCAGCTTCTAAAACTTTACACGTGTTATCTCTTTCTAAGGACAGATCAGTTTCAGCTATGGAGGATAGCAGATTAAGTGGCTCAAGGCGTGGATTAAGTTTGGCAAATAGAAAGCATTTTTTAAATCTTGCCAAAATATCGGCAAGCAGGTACAGTTCCAGCTGTAGCATTTGTCTAAGATTTATACCTATGAAAGATTCATTCTTTTGTTCCAAAAGTTCCATTGCTGGACTTCGGATATTTGACAAATTAGCCATCCCTGTCTGCATTTTAAAAGTCATCCGGTTTGAATTTGGAACCTAGGAGTCTCCATTTGACTTTTCTTGCTTTCGGTGCGTTTTACTATTGTGATTTCTGATTTCTTCAAGCATTTAATATGCCAAACTGACAATTTGAGCTTCTTGTCCGATTATGAATTCAGCAGAAAAAAAATCATGCATTAATATATTTAAAAATCTCGTAATGAAAATTAAATTTATGTTAGTAAATTAGTGGCTCATCCACACTAAAAGTGGATTAATTTTGGAGGTTTTCCACCCTGCGAAATGGTCTTAGTACTGTCGGATTTTCAGGAAGTGAAACAGGAGTAATAAATATAATTTTTCTATTTAGCTCCTCCTGCCATAAAATACTTCTACTGTTTGTACCTAAAATCGTGGTGTCTGTCTATGTCTCAGGAAGAGATGTGCACTATGATCTTAAGGTCAAGCGGATTAATGCAGATTTCAACATTCTACAGTTACAGGTATTGCTTATAGCCATGCTTTCTTAATCATATTTTACCCCTTTTCTGAGGCTACATTTGAGAATTTGGATTAGGTCTCTAAATCGTTTATAATATTTGAGAGTGGGGTGTCTTTAGGTTTTTCCTTGGGTGGTTATTTCCAACAATGGTTTAGACCTAGAGCTGATGAATTCTGTAGATGTTGATACTTTTTGGCCCTAAATGTTTTCAGTTTGTTCATTTTTCTAGTTTTTGCTTGTGGATGGCATAATATATCTCTCCTCATATGACATTACTATCAAATCATTCCTACCTTTGTCCTCTGGAGGTCTTTGCAAAGCTCTGGTAGATATTATGGTTTCTTTCAAGTCGCTAGTATATATATGTAATAACCTTACATTAAACTGTGGTAAGGTATGTATGATGGAATCCAAAATTTGAATCTACGAATTAGTGGTACACTACAATTGAAGTCCTTCTTACCATTGTTGAGCTTCAATTGATCTCTTGAATTCCGTCCGAGTTCTAGACCAGCTATGAATGCTACCTGAATCCTTCCCTTTGTTTATCGACGTTGAAATCTCGTCTGTCCTTGCACTTGTGAAGATGGTAATTTAAATATTGGGATGTGTATTCATCTGGTCTTCAAACTGGGATCTTGAATTGAAGCAGTTCAGTTCCTTAGTAAATTAATAAAACTACATTCCTTCTCTTACAGGAAGAAATATTGAAACTTCTATCTGATGAAGATAAACTATCAATTGGAGAGAAGCTTCTTCCTCCTGTAGACCTCATTGAGTTGTGCCTGAAAACTGAAAACCGGGAGCTCTCACTGCGAGCCTTTGATCTTTTCTCGTGGACTAGTGCCTCCTTCATTAGAAACAACACTAGCCTATTAGAAGAATGCTGGAGAAATGCTGCAAATCAAGATGATTGGGAAGACCTTTATAAATTGTCCGTAACTGAGGGATGAAGCGACGAGATGACATTGGAGGAACTCAGGGGAACTGTTCTTTTCCAGGCTTCCAATAAGTGTTACGGAACTGATTCAGAGACTTTTGATGGTAGTAGATTGGACCAAGTGCTTCCTTTGAGGCTGGAAAGCTCCGATCATCCAAATCCAAAGTTTACAAATTCCTCCATCGAAGCTGTCCTAATGCAGCACAAGGGTTGGCAAGCTTATGCTGATGGCATTGATGCTTGGGAATGGGAGCATTTGGGACGCTTCCAGCCTAGATACCGCATCAACTACAATGGACTGCTTATAAGGTTCTCTTTTCTCTGTGAAGTGTGACAATTATGTACAATTGAACCAAATAGTCTCTTTAGTTGTTGTGTGGGGCGTTCACTTATTTTGTTACCAGTGTTCAATGTCATTGCAGTCGGTTAGAAATTAGGGTTGCGGCCGTAGTTGTATTTCAAGATTATGTACAAAAGCTCAAAATTAAGGAGCTGCAGAATTTGTTGCTTGAGATTTTCAACTTTTGGTCTTAGGAAGGTCTTGGGTTAGGCAGACCTAAATGATTTAGGCGGGTTTTATCCATTAACCCAAGCCCAAACCCATATAATATATCCTAATTGGGATTAATAAATCCTATTTTGAGATGGGTCAATCCATTTAGGTAGGATAAAATCCGTCTAAACTGTTTAGGCCGGCCTAACGCAAGTTTTTGCCTTCATCTTGATGGCTGTATGTATACTACTTACTTAGGTTTCATAACTATTATAGCCTTGTCGTTGTGTGTGTGTGTGGATCTGATTGTATTGGCATGTGGCATACGTGTGCATGTGCGTGGTTCAACTGGATAGGTTTATAGAGTGCATTTAGATTTTTGAGTGGCAGGTGGCAAAGTGTAGGCCTCGGCTTCTCTTGACATTTAGATTTTTTGAGTGGCAGGTGGCAAAATAATCTAGCAGGAAATCTTCAACAGCAAAGGTGACCAATCAGGTAATGGTGATGTGCAGATATTGTGATCCACAATTTCATCTGCTTCCATATATAATAACCATCTCCTCCTCATTCCCTCTTCACCTCAACTCAACCAGCAAAAACACCAATTGAAAATGGCCACTTCAGCAATCCAACAATCAGCATTCGCTGGTCAGGCAGCGCTGAAGCCGCAGAATGAGCTCCTCCAGAAGGTGGGCAACGCCAACGGCGGTCGCTTCACCATGAGGCGCACCGTCAAGAGCGCCCCCCAGAGCATCTGGTAACTGATAATTCATTATTAATCACTACAACTACAACTAGAAAGATTGTTTCTATTTTTATTCTGAATTCTGTACATATGTATATAGGTACGGGCCGGACAGACCCAAATACTTGGGCCCGTTCTCGGAGCAGACCCCATCATACCTGACCGGAGAATTCCCCGGCGACTACGGATGGGACACCGCGGGGCTGTCGGCGGACCCGGAGACATTCGCCAGGAACCGTGAGCTGGAAGTGATCCACTCACGTTGGGCGATGCTGGGGGCACTGGGATGCGTGTTCCCGGAGGTGCTGTCCAAGAACGGAGTGAAGTTCGGAGAGGCAGTGTGGTTCAAGGCGGGATCCCAGATCTTCTCGGAGGGGGGCCTCGACTACCTGGGGAACCCCAACCTGATCCACGCGCAGAGCATCCTGGCGATATGGGCCAGCCAGGTGGTGCTGATGGGGCTGATAGAGGGATACAGAGTGGGAGGAGGGCCGCTGGGGGAGGGCCTGGACAAGGTGTACCCCGGGGGGGCGTTCGACCCCTTGGGGCTGGCGGATGACCCGGAGGCGTTTGCGGAGCTGAAGGTGAAGGAGCTCAAGAATGGGAGGCTGGCCATGTTCTCCATGTTTGGATTCTTTGTGCAGGCCATTGTGACCGGGAAAGGCCCCATTGAAAACCTGTCTGATCACTTGGCTGACCCTGTGGCCAACAATGCCTGGGCCTATGCCACTAACTTTGTGCCCGGAAAATAATAAATCAACAATCACATGTTTCTTTCTTTAATCTTTACTTCTTTCCGTTTTAGTTTTTTTTCTTTTTTTGGAACTTATATTAATTAATACAAAGTACAAATATTGACATAAGTATTGATTTATTGGTAAAAACATACTTTGATTTTATAATTAAGGTGGACTTAATAAGAATTTGTTTCATAATCTAAATCATATGAACAGTAAACAGTCACTGTTTTTTTTTTAATGCAGTTCCCATTTATTATTAAATAAAATAAATTAATTATTTATTACTCTTTTTACCCTTGAAACTCAACTTAAAACTTTAATTTAAAAACAAATCCTTATTAGTAATTATTGGTCTTGGTTTATCAGAGTAAATAGTATGTAAACAGAAATTTAGTTTTTTTTTGTTCGGTAAGCTTGCACTTATTGAAGTTGATGGTGACTTGTCAGCTTGGTTTGTCAAATCTTGTTCACGTACTTAGCGCCAAATATTCTTAGTGTCAGTATTCAGCATATACTACAATACTTGAGTGTTGAATTTTAAAATATGAGTAAGTTGACAAAATGAATAAAGAAGTAAATGACAAACAAATTTATAGTGGTTCGGATTAAACCGTCCTACATTCACTCTTCAGACTCTCGGTCTGGTAATCCACTAAGCTCAGAACTTTACAGGTGCTCCTACAATCTATAGCTTGTCGATCAATGCTTCATCCACCGATCCACAAGCGCACTCGTCTGGTCCTTGCTTGGTTCTTCGCTTCGCAGCTACTCAGATTGTGGACGCACCACTCAACCTCCTCGTAGCCGGAATAAGGTATTTATAGTTCTCCCTTGAACTGTCTCATTGATGGTAGGTTGCCCGTAAAAGTCAGAGTACAAGACGTACTTGACTGTTGTAGTCTTTCTTAAAGAGAAAGACTACCAAGAAATAACTCGAGAACACTAAGGTTCTGAGTCTCATGTTCACTCAGGTGACACACGAAAAAGCTTGAACATCCTCGAATGTGAGTAGTAAGCTTAGATGATTTGTCGTAGCTCAAGGAATTTATTTTTGTATTCAGTATTCGTGTTCGTAGCCTTTTTCTTGTTGAAATCTTTGGTATTTATAACCGTGAGGTTGAAGGTTTGAAATAAATGTCCGTTAGAGACAAATTGGAAGATATCCATCGGATGTCTCTATTGGTTGCAGCACTAGGCAGGAAGTTCTGCGTCTGCTCCGCCTTTTTCTAACTTTGATAGCAACGGTTCGTTTCTGTGTCAGAACGGCAGTATTCGTCAGTTTTAGGAATCTCAAACTGGTTGTCCTAGGTGACAGAACTTAGTGTTTCGTGCTTGCAAACTTTAAGGAATTTTCAATCCTTAAAGTCTCTACTCTTTAGTACAATCCTCAACCGATCTTTATTATCTTCATGCGCTGGGACCTGAACTAGGAAGTCCATGTTAGTGCCGTCATACTTGCAAGTCCATGCTGATGACATCATCATTTGAAGTATGCTGGTAGGTATTGTAAAACTATTCATGTGGTTTTTTATTAAATCAATAAAATAGAAAACTTACAGGATCTTGAAATCAATTATTCTCACAATCAATTGCGTACCTTTCTCCATCGTAGAATTAAGAATTGCACAAGACTAGTGTTTCTCTTCCTTGACTTCTATTCCTTTTCTCTCACGTTCGTAATGGCAGTTAGGGTTTTTGGGAGAAAACTATTATGTCAGGAATTGAGGACCTAGTCCCTATTTATAGAGTTAATATATATCCCACATAAAATTGATATTCCCATCAAATATCAATTAATATCAAATCTGCTCCAGATATCCCATATATTATTTAGACTTATCCAATTAATAATTTATTTATTTTTATATCCATAATAAATACTCCATCCGTCCCACTTCAATTGTCCACCTTTCCTTTTTTTGTCCGTCCCATTTAATTGTCCACTTACTTAAAATGAAAAAATAATTCTCACTCACTAATAAAATACTAATTTCCTCTATCTCTACTCGCATTGGTTATTGTGCCAAAAGCAAAGTGGACAATTCATATGGGACGGAGGGAGTATATCACACACATGGGACATATCTTACATTCTCCCACTTGTCACATGTGACATTCCATTATCATTATGGATACAAATAAATTGTACTTTCATAATGCGCATTGATAAGTCTAAATCTTCATTCATTGGGTCCATCATAATATCATGATTAAAGGTAGATAACTAAATCGAGTCATGGCGGTTGTATGTCACACAATCAATATAGTCCCTTCCATGTACCACAATATAGTCACATCTCTAACATTATCATTCATTTGGAGCATACATTCGGTCCAACATAATGTCTTTATTCAAGACGATACCTGTTTACATTTATCTATTACAATTATGCATGCAAATAGAAACAGGTAATCAGAAACATATCATAAATGAGCTCAGAGTATCAATACATAATGAACAATTCAATACATACTATCATCAATAATGCCCATACTTTCAACATGTTCAATAAATGTTTTGGGCGGCAATCCTTTCGTCAAAGGATCTGCTATCATAAGATTTGTGCTAATATGTTCTATTGACACTCTTTGTTTCTGAACTTCTTCCTTCACGACAAAGTACTTTAATTCCATAAGTTTAGCACCTTTAGAGTACTTATTGTAGGGTTTTACGTGAACCGAATCACCAAAACCAAAATGAACTGGATCGATTTATGTTTATTGTGCATAATTAAATACATAATAAGTCCTAGCATGCTCCTATGAATTTAATGCGATATTGTGGATTAGAGAATTACCGTAATTCCGTTGTCTCTGTACCGATCTTTTGCGTTTGAATTCCAAACTTCAATTCAACCACACAATTCGATTTTGTCTGTGGAAACAGAATACTAATTTCTAGAGAAAATCAAAAATAAAGAAAGCAAGAGAAAAGAATTCTGTTCTCCAGATAAGGTCTTCAGATCTGTATCCGAATGATGTTCAGATCTACTACTGGTGAGGACTCCGTAGATCTGTATTCTGAGCAGGACCAGAATCAAGATTCTCCTCCTTTTTAACCACTATCAGTGGTCGGCATCCACCTCAGACCCAGCTCACGAATATGTCTTTCGTAAACTTTCTGTGGCAAGCTCTTTGTAAATGGATCAACAAGATTGTCAGCAGTGTCAATCTTCTTAATCAGCACATCGCCGCTCGATACGATTTCTCGTATGATATGGTACTTTCTCTCTATGTGTTTGCTTGCCCTGTGAGACCGCAGTTCCTTTGAGTTTGCCACTGCACCAGAGTTATCACAATAAATTGTGATGCTCCTCGGCAAACTCAGGATCACGCCCAACTCTAAAAGGTTGTTCCGGAGCCACACCCCCTCTTTCGAGGCATCGGAGGCGGCGACATATTCCGCCTCCATGGTGGAGTCAGCAATGCATTTCTGCTTTGAGCTCCTCCAAGATATAGCTCCACCTCCCAGCGTAAACACATATCCTGAGGTCGATTTCTTCTCATCCTGGTCTCCTTGGAAATCCGAGTCTGTATAACCCACAGGGCACAAGTCCTCACTTTGATAAACTAGGCAGTAATTCCTAGTTCTCTTCAAATACATGAGGATGTGCTTTACAGCAGTCCAGTGCGCCTATCCAGGGTTAGACTGATATCTTGCTACCATGCCAACGACATAACAGATATCTGGCCTGGTACACAACATCGCATACATGAGGCTACCCACAACCGAAGCATATGGTACAAGACTCATCTAATCTTTCTTCCGCTGTGTCTGAGGACATGATAAACACTCATTTTGTGCATTTTACTGATGTGAATCTGCTAACTATTTGCATTGGATTAGATCATTAAGTGATATTTCTGTGCCGATTTCATATTCTTTTAGAAAATATTACGTTTGGTTTGGTTTTGGGTTGTTATGCAGGTATGGTGCACAATTGAGTAATTTACAGGATATGAATGAGTGCCATGTAGCCAATCGATGTTCGTTTGCATCAGGAAGAGGAAGAAGTGAGAAAAGACTGCACCCAAATATGTTTTAGGCCAAAATTCAATGGAAACCCGTCCTGAAAGCAGTTGATGTTCAAAGAAATAGTCACAAATTCCACCACACATGGAATTCAAGCTAATGGAGCATGTCAATAGATAGATCTTCGAGTTAGCTTTCCAATGCAACTGAAATCAGGTCAATCGGAGTTCGAAAGCGAAAGTTATGGCCAAAACCGTGAGACTGCGCAAGTTCGTAACGAACTCGGCGACCCACATGCAAAACGGCGATCGCTGATCGTGCTTCTGGGTCGCCGGTTTTGTAATTTTCACCAGTTTTGCTTCGGCGCAAACTCGGCGACCCATATGTGTAAACCACGATCGTCAGGCGTGTTTTATGGGTCGCCGAGCGTGTTTTTCTGACGAGTTTTTGGTCCAAATCCCATATCTTTTCAGATCTAAAGGTGATAGATATAAATAGAGGGTCCAAGGGCAAAAAACAGGACCCCTCCAACATATTTTTGACCCTTCAACATATTTTTGAGTTCCTTTTACCAATTTCTGAGATTAGAGAGCATAGAATTGAGAGCAAAAGCAGGGGAACTTGAAGAGCACTCCAGGATTCGAAGATTGAAGCCTCTACGGGTTTGATTTCTATGTTTTCTGTTTTTGTGACTCTTCATCTCTTTGTTTTTCTAGAATTTAGCATGATTGGCTAAATCTATTCATGGATTCTAGGGTTTGAAGCTTTGTATTTATTCATTCAACAATTTATGTAATTCAATGTTCCTGTTCCATTGATGTTCTAATTTTATTTGGGATTTTCATTAATTGCGAGATACTGGCCATTGATTGCGATTTGAATTGGTAGTTTTTGAACCGAGAGGTCTAGGTTATCAATTAAGATGCAAATAAATTAGATTTATTAGGACAATTGTCCGAGAGGAAATTGAACTTTTAAAGGGTTTTGAAATCTAAGGTTTTTATCAAGAGTAAAAGTCTTTTGTATGTCCGAGAGGAATCTTCTGATCTTTTATTTCCATGTTATGGTTTAGAGTCCGAGATGATCACCTGATAACATATTTGCGATTGCTCACATCTTTGGGAATTAAATTGGGATTGAATTGCATGAAGAGTTGTTTGATTAATATTCAAAGTGATTGCCCTGGAATCCTATTTTTCTCACAAGCTTTCTAAAATCATTAATTGATCTTTATTTTATTGTTGCTTTAAAATCATTGCTAGTTTAAATAAAAACCAAATCTCTTTTCTGATTCGCCTAGATAGTAGTAAGGTATCTACGTTTTAGTGCTTGGTTATACTTCGAGCCTGCAGTCCTTGAGTTCGATAAATTATTACTTGCCCTCTGCAGTGGTCTGTACACTTGCAGCTTTAGCGCGTTGCGAAACCCGCTATCAAGTTTTTGGCGCCGTTGCCGGGGACTGCAAAGATTTATTATTGACACTAATCCTGATATTACGCTATTTACTCTAGGCATTATTTTACGCATATTTATTTTTAAATTTCATTTATTCTCTGTGCTGTTCATGGTGTGTTTTTGTGCAGGTAGTATATGCGAACCAGGTCAAAAGGTCCACCTCCTGAACCTTTAGACCCAGAAATCGAGTCCACCTGCCGAAAAAACACTGCGAGAAGAAAGTTGGCATTTCCCATGGCTGAAAATTAGGCGGCACAGATAGCTGAGCTGCAGAGGCAGCTGCAAGAAATGAACTTGAGACTTCAGGAGCGCCAGGCTCCTGAAGTACCACGAGTACCCACCATTGATGAGATGTACGAGCCGATGAATGACCGGCATCGTAATGCAGATTTTGGACTGAAGGTGGATACGCTGAATTTTGAGCTGAAGACTGGTTTGATACACACAGCTCAACAGAACCAGTATGGGGGATTGCCATCTGAGGACCCCCATCTACATATCCAGAGATTTCTGCTGCTCTGCGATACATGTAAGCAGAATCAGGTGCCCATTGATTATGTTCGACTACGTCTGTTCTTCTTCACACTGCGCGACAGAGTGCTATCATGGTACATGACGCTGAATTGCAACGAGATCTCAACATGGGAGGAGCTGTGCAAAATGTTTCTGATTCAGTTTTTCCTGCCCAGCAAGACTATTCAGCTACAGACCCAGATCACACAGTTCAGGCAATTTCCTGGAGAGTCGTTGTACGAGGCTTGGGAGCGCTTCAAGGATCTCTTGCGCTCCTGCCCTTGCCACAGTTTTACTGAGAAGCAGCAGATGTGTCATTTCTACAAAGGACTGGACAGGGAGACCCAGAAGCATGTGAATGCTTCAGCTGGAGGGTCACTGACTGCTAAACCGCCACAGGAAGGGTTAGCTTTACTCGAAGTGATGGCGAAAAGCGAATACAACTGGCCAGCAGACAGGGGAGATCACAGGATAGCAGCAGTTGATGACACTGGAGACATAGCTGCTGAGATCAAGTTGATGAGGAAAGAAGTGGCTGCTTCCACTAAATTACTGGAGACCCGCGTAGCTAAGTTGGAAAATAACCTCCCTCAGCAAGGTTATGGGCAGGGGAATGAGATGCAAATGGAGGATGTAAACTATGTGAACCAGAGGAACATCAACAACAATCGAGAGTATCCGTCAGGGAACATGGTGTATCATCCCAACAATTGGAATCATCCCAACTTTTCTTATGGGAATCCGAACAATGCTCTGCAACCTCCACCTGGGTTTGCCGCAAATCATGGAGTAGCAGATGAGCCTAAGGAGCCGAGCATGAGGGAGCTCCTAACTTAATTTATTGCAGTATCTGAGGCTAAAACAAATAAAACGACGGGGGATATTTCTAAGCTGCAGACTGACATGGGTGAGATGGGAAAGCATTTGAAGCAGATCGACACCCAAATTTCCCAAATCGCTAATGCGATTGGTAACCAGCATACCCCTGGGCAGTTCCCTAGCACTACTGTGGTGAACCCAAGAGATCACTGCAATGCCATTACTACCCGCAGTGGTAGAGGTTATGAGGGGTCATCTATGCCCACTAACTCGCCTGTGCAACCTGAAGTTCCACAGCCTGCTGATGTTCTTCCTGAAGAAGAACAAGTTCAAACGAGCAAGGGTACTTGTCCTGAAGACAGTACCAAACCTGTTGGTCCTATCCCTGTTCCCTTTCCACAGAGATTCGCCAAGAAGCAGAAGGATGAGAGGTATAAGAGATTCTTAGAGCACATGAAGAAGATTCATATTAATCTCCCTCTCATCGAAGTCGTACAAGAGATTCCTGGGTATATGAAGTTTCTGAAGGACATGGTTACCCAGAAGAAGCCCTTTTGGAGCATTCGATACGATCAACCTATTTGAAGAATGCAGCGCCCTCGTCCAGAAGAAAATGCCAATAAAAAGGGCTGATCCAGGTTGCTTCTCTATTCCCTGTGTAATTGGGGGGTGATAAGTTAGGATTTTCACCAACTTATCTTATCATTCTTTGACTGTTTGTGTGATGATTTGGATTGGTTTTGTGTCTTTTTCGTGCATGAGTTAGTTTTTGTACTTGGAATGCCGTGTTTGATGAGAGTCAAGGATCCAGTGCCCGAGACCTCGTAGATCGACGAGGACCCTTAGTCGATCGATGAGGCGTGCTGTTGTCAAGTGATCGACGGAGCAGAAAATGGAGACCCCATCGACCGAGTCCATTCAGACGCGATCGACGAGGCAAAATGTGGAGACGCAATCGACGGGGAACGGACGCGGTCGACGCGCAAGCGGGAAATCCTGTTTCTCATCTGATTTGGAGATAGATGCATATCTAAACCTAGATAATGCTAGATACATCTTTCATGATTATAAATACTCATGTATAATTCGTTTTTCAGTGTGCGTACATGTTTTTAGAGAGAGAATATTAGAGTTTGAAGAATTCTTAGAGTTTTTATGTTTTCTGAAGACAAGTTTCTACGAGAAGTTTTCCGGATTCCAATTTTTATGCAATTCAGGTTGTATTTTTCTATGATGAGTATTAATCTGAATATGTGTGGCTAAATCCCTTCTCAGATTCTAGGGTTTCGAACTATCTATGTATGCATGTTTTGATTAATTGAATTATTTTCCCTTTCCCTTCGTAGTTTGTGAAATCTGTGCTTATTCATAATCTTGATTTGCTGATCACATATTAGGATTATCTAGTTGAATTCTAGAGACGTAACTGTAATAGTTTTCAATCGAAAGAGATTTTCACAATATAATTTAATTTCTTGTCGTAACTGAAAGAGACTAATTGTAGGAATAAATCTGTAGGACTTAGGAGTTAGTTAATTTATCTTGAGACCGAACGGAGATAGGTAATTGACTAATCTACTATACGAATTGTCAGACAAAGAAGTTCGTAATAATTTTCTGATGTTTCACTACGAAGAGGAATTAAAATTGGGAATTAATCGATTTGTTCATACATGTTATACTTGATAGGTAGATATCCCTGGGATCTGTACTTCTCATATTTGACTTTAAAAGCTATTTAATTTTTCTGTTCAGTTTTCAATTACAAAGATTACGAGTTCCAAAACAATCAAAATCTTTTCATCTGATTTTCCTAATCAATACTTTCAAGAACGCCTAATCTGGTACTTCAAGATTATTCGTTACTTTTTTCCCTGAGGGATCGATAATTGTAACTTTGCCGCTGTATTATTAGCTCTGCTAAGTCGCTTTCTAATAATTCTAGCGATCAAATTTTGGCGCCGTTGCCGGGGAAAGAATAGAATTAATCTTACTATTAGATCTGTGATTGAAATATTGCTTTAGGTTGTAATTTTTGCATTTTTCTGAATTTTCTCGCCTTTTCATTTTCCTCGTCGATCGACGCTATTTAGCCTCGATCGACGAAGCTCTCTTGCTTCCGTTGATTGACGGATACGTCTCGTCGATCGACGACCTCGTTTTTCTATTTCAGAATTTCAATTCGCTTGTTTTACTTTCCCAGTTGTATCTCACTACCTCCTTTGCTGTACAGGTAGTGCATGAGCACGCGAGCCAAAGGAAAGGACCCGCTCTACTATTATCCGGATATTGAAGCCACTTGCAGAAGAATCCGAAAGAACAAACATGCTCAGAAAAGTTCAAGTAGTCACACGATGGAAGACAACGCACCACCGCCTCCGCCAGTCCTAACTGCAGAGGAGCAGGCTTTGCTTCTCCAAGAAGTCCAAGCAATGAGGGCGCAGATCCAACAATACGACCTCGAAAGGAACAATCCAAACGGAAGGGATCTTTGCCATAATCCACTGTTCGAGGACAATCCCGACAATGGAGAGGAAGACAATCAGGATCCTCCTCCGGAAGAGTCTGATGATGAGGAGGAAGAAGAAGAAGCCATGCAGAACCGATACAAACCTCGATTCAAGGAGACAGACTTCAAGATTGGCATCAATGCCAACAATTTTGAACTGAAAACCAGATTGGTTCAGATGGTCCAACAAAATCAATTCGGAGGAAGACCTACCGAGGATCCTTATGCGCATTTGGACAAGTTCATCATGCTCTACAATACGGTGAAAATCGGAGGAGTCAGCAAGAGTGCCATCCGAATGCGTCTGTTCGCATTCTCTCTGTGGGATAAGACACAGTCCTGGTTCACTGCATTAGACAAAGGGAGCATAAGCACATGGAATGAACTGAGAAACGAGTTTCTAGGGAACTTCTTCCCTCCGAACGTTATTCGTCAAAGGCGGAAAGAGATTATCAGGTTCGCTCAAAGGCCTGATGAAAGCTTCAGCGAGACATGGGATAGATTCAAGGACCTGCTGCGAGCCTGTCCCGGACATGGTTTTCCACCGGGAGAACAAGCTGAAGCATTCTATGAAGGGCTGAATGACAAGACGGCCAAACTGGTGGACACCACACTTGGAGACACCATCATGACAAAAAGTGGGAAAAAGGCCATGGAGTTCTTCCAGAAGATGGCCAACAACACTCAACGATGGTCTACAAGCCGAACTCGGCCGGTGAAAGTTGTAGAGAAAGTAGTGGAAAAAGCTGTGGAGAAAGTTGCCGAGCAACCGGATTTGGCATCCGAACTGAAAAAGCTCAGGGAGGAGTTTGCTAACCTGAGATAAGAAAAAACGGTTGCTGCAATTGAAACAGCGCAGGGGCCTATCGAGGAAAACAATGCTGACGTGAATTTTGTCCAGAGGAATGGTTATCAGAACAACTATCGAGGTGGTTACCAGCACCACAATCAACAGAATAACCAGCCTTACAATTACAATCACGCAAGGAATCATCCTGGGTTCTCTTATGCAAATCCACAAGCTGTAGAGCAACCACCACCAGGGTTTGCCGTACAAAACGGAGAAGTAGTAGAGAAGAAGAAGCCGAATCTCGAGGAGATTTTGGCTAAATTCATGGAAGGTTCCACAGATACTGTGACAAAGCTGAAGCAAGAAATCTCTGGGGTGAACACGAAGGTCGATCAGATGCAAAAGCACGTGCAGATCATTGAAAATCAAGTCAGCCAGATCGCCGATGCCCTTGGAACCAAACACAAGCCGGGGCAACTTCCGAGCAACACCCAGGTCAATCCCAAGAATCAGAATCAGAGAAATCAAGTGAACGCTATCACTCTGAGAGGGGTCAAGACCTATGAAGGGCCTGAACAAGCAGAAAAAGGCATCCGAGATGAAGAAGAAGCTGAAAAGGAGGCAGAACCCGCCAAAGACGAAGCCCCGTTGATTGACGGAGCATCCTTGTTGATCAACGAGGCCTCAAAAGGGGCGTCGATCGAGCCTGATCAGACTCGCTTGACGGCTGCTCCTCAACCGCCAGTGAAGAAACCGCCTCTGCCATATCCGCAGCGGTTTGCCAAGACCAAGATGAACAAAAGATATGCACGATTTCTGGAGACAATGAAGAAGGTGCATATTAACATTCCATTGGTGGAAGCTCTTCAAGAGATGCCCGGATACATCAAGTTTCTGAAAGACATGGTCTCCCAGAAAAGACCGTTCTTGGAGCATGAGACGGTCAACCTCTTCGAAGAATGTAGCGCTATCATCCAGAAGAAGATGCCATTCAAGAGGGAAGATCCGGGCTCTTTCACAATCTCATGTATCATCGGAGGAGAGACCTTTGGAAAGGTTCTTTGTGACTCGGGGGCATCAATCAATCTGATGCCGCTTTCAATCTTCAAGCGGCTAAAGATCGGCAGCATCAAGCCCACGACGATCTCACTGCAGATGGCTGATCGATCAGTCACCTATCCGAAAGGCATTGTTGAAGACGTGCTGGTGAAGGTAAAGGATTTCATAATCCCAGCAGATTTTGTGGTGCTTGACATGGAGGAAGATTGGAATATTCCCCTAATCCTTGGAAGACCGTTTCTGAAAACCGGAGGGGTATTGATCGACATTCGAGATGGCAAGCTGACATTCCGAGTAAACAATGAGTCCGTCACGTTCTCAATTTACAAGGCAATGCAGAAGCACGACGACGGAAGTTACGCAGAAGAATGCCACATGATCAATTGCTTCAGCCCGGTGATGTCTTCCCCCTTCACTTGTCTGAAAAGTGAGGCAGATTTTCTGGAAAATTGTTTGCAACATTCCCTCTCCTCTTCTGAAAATCTGAATGAAGCCACTGAGGAGATCCTGAATCTAGTCATGGAACTAGACGTGTTTGAGGAAATTACCCGAGAGAAAGAACTGAAAAGGGAGTCGCTGCCGAGCCGCTTCAGGAAGTCTTCATCGACCGAGTCTGCTGTCTCGTCGATCGATGAGAAGACCACATCTTCTTCAATCGACGAAGACCCCTCGTCGATCGACGGCACCCCTGGACAGCCGAATTCCAGCTCCAATCCACCCATTCTGGAGCTGAAGACACTCCCAGCACATCTCAGGTATGCGTTCCTAGGCTCTGACAGCACTTACCCTGTTATCGTTTCTGCTCATCTTTCACAGGGGGAACTTGACAAGCTGCTGCGAGTTTTGCGAACATACAAGTCCGCCATTGGATGGACCTTGGGAGACATCAAAGGAATCAGCCCTTCGCTGTGCATGCACAAAATCATCATTGAAGAGGAGGCGAAACCAAAGAGACAAGCACAACGACGTCTGAATCCCATCATGCAAGAAGCTGTCAAGAAGGAGGTTCTCAAACTCCTTGACCATGGCATGATCTACCCAATTTCTGACAGCAAGTGGGTCAGCCCGACACAAGTAGTAGCCAAGAAAGGAGAAATGCAAATTGTGAAGAACGATGATGGAGAGGAAATAGCACAAAGACCAATCACGGGATGGCGAGTTTGCATTGACTACCGAGCCTTAAACTCTGCCACGTGCAAGGATCATTACCCTCTCCCATTCATTGATCAAATGCTAGATAGATTATCTGGTTATCCTTTTTACTGCTTTCTTGATGGTTACTCGGGGTACAATCAGATAGCTGTGGCGCCGGAAGACCAACACAAGACGGCATTCACCTGTCCATATGGAGTATTCGCCTACCGACGGATGCCCTTTGGATTATGCAATGCACTGACCACCTTCCAGAGATGCATGACGGCAATCTTCCATGACCTCATAGAGAAAATCATGGAGGTATTCATGGATGATTTCTCAGTTTTTGGTAGCTCATTTGATGTTTGTTTGCAGAACTTGGCTACTGTACTTGAGAGATGTGTCAAGACAAACCTATGCCTCAATTGGGAAAAGTGCCACTTCATGGTGAGAGAAGGAATTGTGTTGGGACATCGAGTGTCAGCCGAAGGATTGGAGGTCGATCAAGCCAAAGTGATAGCCATTGAGAAGATGCCACCACCGACAAACGTCAAAGCCGTCCGAAGTTTCCTAGGCCATGCAGGATTCTATAGGAGGTTCATCAAAGACTTCTCAAAGGTATCCCGGCCCTTGTGTAACTTGCTGGAGAAGGATGTGTCCTTCGTTTTCGATGAAGACTGCCATCAAGCATTTGAGAAGTTGAAAGAAGCGCTGGTAACTGCACCAGTTCTGACTGCACCAGATTGGGATGAGCCTTTCACACTGATGTGCGACGCCAGCGACTATGCTGTTGGAGCAGCCCTGGGCCAAATGAAAGGAAGACTCTTCCATGTGATCCAATATGCCAGCAAAAGTATGAATCCAGCTCAGTGCAACTACACCACGACGGAAAAAAAGATGCTCGCGGTCGTGTTCGCATTTGACAAGTTCCGGCCTTATCTGATAGGCTCAAAAACAATTGTCTACACCGACCACGCAGCAATCAAGTACTTGTTTGCAAAACAAGATGCCAAGCCCAGACTGATTCGGTGGATTCTGTTGTTGCAAGAGTTCGACTTGGAGATCAAGGACAGAAAGGGAAGGCGAGAACGTCATCGCCGATCATTTGTCGAGACTCGAGCCAGTCAAGGGGGACGATTAGAAATTGACAATCCGAGAGACATTCCCTGATGAGCAGATCTATGCCTTGAGGGACATGAAAGAAATGTATGAATCCAAGACTCCGTGGTTCGCAGATTTCGCCAACTTCTTGGCCAGCGGTGTACTTCCCCCTGATTGCTCCCCTTATGCAAAGAAGAAGTTTCTGCACGATGTTAGATTCTATTACTGGGATGATCCATATCTGTGGCGCAGATGTGCTGACGGTGTCATTCGCCGCTGTGTGCCCCAGTCCGAATGGCACAAAATCTTCGAGGCATGCCACTCATCTCCAACAGGTGGACACCACTCAGCCAACCGGACTGCCTTCAAAATCCTCGCAAGCGGATTCTACTGGCCTTCCATCTACGAAGTCTGTCGAGGATGGATAACAGGATGTGATCGCTGCCAGAGGACCGGCAACATCTTGCGAAAGAATGAGATGCCACAGACACCGGTGATTGAAGTGGAGATATTTGACGTCTGGGGGATCGATTTCATGGGACCCTTCCTGAAATTGCAAGGATTCACATACATCTTGTTGGCAGTTGACTATGTATCACGATGGGTCGAAGCCATTCCGACAGCCACCAATGACTCCAAAGTCGTTATCAAGTTCCTGAAGAAGCTGATGACAAGATTCGGAACACCGAGAGCCCTGATCGGCGATGGGGGATCACACTTTTGCAACAGATGGCTCTCATCTCTCCTTTCCAGATACGGAGTAAATCACCGTGTCACCACTCCATATCACCCTCAAGGGAACGGGTTGACGGAATTGTCTAACAGAGAAATCAAGCAGATATTGGAGAAGACGGTCAAGCAAAGAAAGGATTGGGCGGCAGTTCTCGATGATGCACTTTGGGCATACCGCACTGCCTACAAAATGCCGATTGGGACATCTCCATATCAGGTGATCTTCGGAAAATCATGTCACCTTCCTGTCGAGATAGAACACAAAGCTTGGAGGGCGGTAAAAGAATTAAACTTGGATTGGAAGACAGCCGCGGAAGACCGCGCCATGGTGCTGAATGAGTTAGAAGACTTTCGGGATGAGGCATATGAGAACAATGTCATCTACAAGAATCGAGCAAAGAGATTCCACGACAAAAAGATCCGCTTGCATATCTTCACTACAGGTGACAAGGTTCTCCTCTTCAAATCCCGCCTTCGATTCATGCCCGGAAAGCTTCAATCAAAGTGGGTCGGACCATACACCGTAATCAGCCAGTTCATGAACGGTGTAGTTGAGTTAGCCGGACAAGATGGCAAGACCTTCAGAGTGAACGGGCAAAACCTGAAACCGTACTATACCCCTCTTCAGATTGGAGCAGTGGAGAAGTACTACTTGAATCGCCCTTAAAAGTCAGGTATTGTCGAGCTAGCGACAATAAACCAAGCACTGGTTGGGAGGTAACCCAACAGTTTCCTATTTTATTTCTTTTAATTTTGAGTCAGTTCAGTTTCGTTCTTTTTTCAAATTTGTGTCGAGTTTGTACGGGCCAAGAAATCGTCAGAAATTGGCATCAATCGACGAAGAAGCATTTCCTCGTCGACCGAGCCCAATTCTCGTCGATCGACGAAGGGAAAACTCCCTCATCGACCGAGTCCATTTCTCGTCGATCGACGAGTCAATAATGGGCTTCGTCGATCGATGAAGATGCCTCGTTGATCGACGAGGTTGATACTGAGCCGCAAACAGAGGCGGGTTTTTAAACCCTCTCACCTCATTCTCTTCCTCACAAACACAAACACACGCACGGCTCTTCTCTCCCAACCCCAACTTCGAATTTTTTCTCTCCAAAATTGTCGAATTCAACCACGGTATGTATCCTAACACTCTCCCTTTCGATTATTTCACATGATTTGAAGGATTTGAGCATGTTTTTGACAAAAATTTGTGTTTGGAGCCTTTGTTTCAATTTTCTTGAATTTTGTCGATTTCGTTGCTATTCGTGGTGATTACTTGATATGGGTTGTGGTTTTCATCGACATACTTGCTTGTGATTGATTTGTGCTTGAGTTTCATTGAATTTTTCCATACGAACGGTTGGGGGGAATTTCTCTTGTTTGGGTGATTTTCTAGCTTTATTATTTCTGAACGAAATTTTGCCAAACGTGATGATAATAAGCTAGAATTGAGAGTGAATTGAATGAATGTCGAACCAATTTTGCATGGGTACAGTGATTTCTTTTGATTTTGCTCAAATTGGATATGCTTGCATTGCGATTTTGTGAAGAATGGTGATGAATTTTGACAAACTCTTGCAGATTGAAAATGGACTTCCAACCAACATTCAACCACCGATCTCATCAAAGGCGTTACCAAAAGTTCATGGGGGAAGAATTCGCAATTCGGCAGACACTCTACCCCTGCTCGGACACGATGCAACTGTTGGGTATTCGCGATGATGTTGAGAATCTTGTGGAGAGGATTGGCTGGGGTGGATGGGTGACTGGCCGTTGGCCAACTTACCCGGCATTGGTCTTAGAGTTCTTTGCATCACTCCGAATTTTCGAGGTTGAGCCAGGACCAGAGCCCACCACAATTGGATTTCAGCTGTTGAACAAGTACCACGAGCTCCCAAGGAATCAGCTCGAGATAATTTGGGGAGTCCACAAAGGAGGAGATGGCATTCCTCCCCCAAGCTTCGACAGTGCTCGCTTCTGGTCCCAAATCGCTGCAGAAGCCAGCGACGACTTGAGAGTGTTCGACTCGGGGAACTTGAAGGCCTCTTCCATCGACAACCCTGTTTTCAGATACATCCACAGATGTATGGGGGTGTCGCTGTCCGGCAGACATGAGAGTGGCAAAGTCAGAATTGGAGAACTCTACGCCCTCTACTGCATGCTGACAGAGGGAAAGTTCAGCATGGGAGCATTTGTCATGGACCATTGGAAGAAGCAGATCAAGGCCAAGAAAGGCAACATTTGGAGCGGGGGATTGATCACCCCGATTGCAGAATTTTTGGACATTGACCTTTCACAGTTTGAGCAGCTCGAAGATGAGAACCGAGGTCTTGGTACGGGGAATTTGGTGAGGATGATGATGATTTTGCTACGGGAGAGAGGATGGTCCCTGCGGATGTCCAATGGGGACCGGTTTCCACTGCCGAACCGGGGCCTCACACGAGTCACCGATTATCACTTCCGTGATAATTGGTTGATGAGCACCCCCGCCCACATGAGGTTGATGGTCGGTGCACGAGGAGGTCCAGGCACCTCCAGACTTCGACACCGACCACGGACCCCGCCGGTCCAGAGAGACCCGCCACCGCCCCCAGAGTCGGACGACGATGAGGATGATGACGGAGGGCAGCACATTCCTGATCAGACTGGTGGACAGCCACCACACCACTTCGCGGGAGAGTCTTCATCTTCCGGGGTGGATCTGGCAACAATCTACCAGTACATGCAGCAGCAGGCCGCCTTGCAGGCCAACTTCCAGCGGAATATGAACACGAGGTTGGATACCCTCGATGATCAGATGCAGCAGCTGCTTCTCCACACGCAACCTCAGTCCAGTTCTCAGCCGCCGCAGAATGTTCGACAGGAGCCCTGCCGCCGACTGCCAGTGTGGGCATCATCCGATGTTCAGATGGAGGATCCCTCCGATGAGGAGGAATGAGGTACCATTTCTCTTTTCCTTATCTAACTTTCAAACTTTTCCACTCTTTCGAGTGAATAAGTTTGGGGGGATGATGATAGGAAAAGGGAAACGTTTGTTTGTTTTCAAATTTTTTCCTGCTTTCATTTTTTTCTGTTTTTGTTGATTTTTCATTGTTTTTGATGTTTTAGTTTTCCGAATTTGAACCATCACCATCCTTGTTCTTTTGCTTCAGTGTGAACAACCTGCAAGGCTTTTTACTTAGTAATTTTGAACTCTTGATTTGTGGTACTTGTTCTAAGTGGATAGTCTTAGCATTGTTTACGAGCTTTCGAACATAGGACAGTCAGAACTTTTTGATTATGATAGGTGTTATGACTACTTAACTGTCTTTATTCAAGCTAGAATTGTTGATTGATAATCGAGATATTTGCTGATTAAGAATGATGATCTGTGTGATAGAGTAGCCGATGATAGGAGCTGTTTTGTTTGATATGTTGATCTTTGAAACTTAAATTCTTGCATGATAACTGTTCGAAATTGGATAATTATTAAGGAGCAACAAAATTTCTACCTTGTGAGGATTTGTGCCGATTTTTTTTCGTTTAATGAGTGACAAAGTTGTTAGATTTATTTCCTAGAATTTGACGAATTTCTCTCTTGAGGTTGCATTAAGTGTGGTAACAGGGTGAAAATGATTTTAGGCATGTTCTTTCATAGCCATCTCCCATACACTAACCTTGAAAATCTTCACTTGTAGCCCCTTTGAGCCTTGAATGAATTTTTTTTTAGAAGGGTTGATGAACTTGATGATTGAGATTTTTTCTTTGGATGATGTGAATTGTTTGGGATTGTGTTGAGATGCCATGAAAGGCATTGAGTGAAAAGAAAGAAAAAGGGGAGTTTCCATGAAGTTAGAAAAGAAAAAGGAACATTGATGAAAGAGAAAGAAATTTGTTTATGTTGTTCATCAATAGTTGAGAATAAGCTCTTAGGAACCCCGAAAAATGATGGAAAGAAAAGGGAAAAAGAACAAGAGTGAAAATTGTTTTATGTGGGCATGACATGCTAAAGACTTGATGTTTATGGAGATAATTTTAGTCACTTAGCCAAAAATATCCTACCCTTTAGGTAAGCCACATTACAACCAAAATAAGACCTTTCTGATTCCCTGAAAAACCACACTAACAAGCAGTGGAGAGATGAGAAATTTGTCAAACCTATGGTGAAATAAGCTAAAACTTTGGTTGTGTGAAATTTCAGAACCCTTTTTACTTGATTGAGCGATGAGTGCAAACACTGCCCGGTGAGGTTTCTCCTTAATAGTTTACCAATGAGAATTTGTTTGGACTGCATGATTTTTGTGAATAAGTGAAACTTTGACTGCAAAATAGGCTTGTGAGGCATTGCATACTCATATCTGCATTTGATTATAATTCTTTTCTGTGAATTGATCGAGGACGATCAATGGTTTAAGTTTGGGGGAGTTGATAAGTTAGGATTTTCACCAACTTATCTTATCGTTCTTTGACTGTTTGTGTGATGATTTGGATTGGTTTTGTGTCTTTTTCGTGCATGAGTTAGTTTTTGTACTTGGAATGCCGTGTTTGATGAATCGTGCAGGTTTCTAGTCGAAAAACAGAAGAGTCAAGGATCCAGTGCCCGAGACCTCGTCGATCGACAAGGAGCCTTAGTCGATCAACGAGGCGTGCTGTTGTCAAGCGATCGACGGAGCAGAAAATGGAGACCCCATCGACCGAGTCCATTCAGACGCGATCGACGAGGCAAAATGTGGAGATGCGATCGACGGGGAATGGACGCGGTCGACGCGCAAGCGGGAAATCCTGTTTCTCATCTGATTTGGAGATAGATGCATATCTAAACCTAGATAATGCTAGATACATCTTTCATGATTATAAATACTCATGTATAATTCGTTTTTCAGTGTGCGTACATGTTTTTAGAGAGAGAATATTAGAGTTTGAAGAATTCTTAGAGTTTTTATGTTTTCTGAAGACAAGTTTCTACGAGAAGTTTTCCGGATTCCAATTTTTATGCAATTCAGGTTGTATTTTTCTATGATGAGTATTAATCTGAATATGTGTGGCTAAATCCCTTCTCAGATTCTAGGGTTTCGAACTATCTATGTATGCATGTTTTGATTAATTGAATTATTTTCCCTTTCCCTTCGTAGTTTGTGAAATCTGTGCTTATTCATAATCTTGATTTGCTGATCACATCTTAGGATTATCTAGTTGAATTCTAGAGACGTAACTGTAATAGTTTTCAATCGAAAGAGATTTTCACAATATAATTTGATTTCTTGTCGTAACTGAAGGAGACTAATTGTAGGAATAAATCTGTAGGACTTAGGAGTTAGTTAATTTATCTTGAGACCGAACGGAGATAGGTAATTGACTAATCTACTTTACGAATTGTCAGACAAAGAAGTTCATAATAATTTTCTGATGTTGCACTACGAAGAGGAATTAAAATTGGGAATTAATCGATTTGTTCATACATGTTATACTTGATAGGTAGATATCCCTGGGATCTGTACTTCTCATATTTGACTTCAAAAGCTATTTAATTTTTCTGTTCAGTTTTCAATTACAAAGATTACGAGTTCCAAAACAATCAAAATCTTTTCATCTGATTTTCCTAATCAATACTTTCAAGAACGCCTGATCTGGTACTTCAAGATTATTCGTTACTTCTTTCCCTGAGGGATCGATAATTGTAACTTTGCTGCTGTATAATTAGCTCTGCTAAGTCGCTTTCTAATAATTCTAGCGATCTGGGGGCAGAACTTCTAGAAAGTTCTCTGCGATTCAGGGGCTAGCATCAATCTGATGCCCCTCTCCATCTACAAAAAGCTCCGGATTGGGAATATCAAACCGACTACTATTAGGCTTCAGATGGCTGACAGGTCGGTGAACTACCCTAAAGGGGTAGTAGAGGATGTGCTGATTAAAGTTGGGGAATTTATTTTCCCAACTGACTTTGTGGTGTTGGACATGGAAGAGGATAGGAACATCCCACTGATACTTGGGAGACCATTCCTGAACACTGCTGATGCTTTGATTGATGTGAAGAGAGGAGAGCTGAGCCTGAGAGTGAACGATCAGAAGGTCACATTCTCCGTCTGCAAGGCCATGGAGAGACACGACTGTGACGGACACTTCGAGGAGTGTAATCAAATTCAGGTGATGTATCCTTCTGATCAGATTCCAAACACTAATTTAACTGACCCGTAGGGGAGTTTCTACTGTGTCTAGCTACAGACAATAAATAAAGTGCTTGTTGGGAGGCAACCCAACTTTTAATTGCCTTTTAATTTATTTAATTATGTCGTTCTATGTAGTTTTACACCATTTCCCGCATTATACGTTCACTTGTGGTTGTTGAGTTCATTGGGTGCAGGAAAAGAGATGGAAACACGAAGAATTGCTGGCTTTGACGGCAGTGAGAGCTTATCAAGGTCTCACACACATCTCCGTGATCTTTTTCCCCACAACTTATTCTATTCGTTGTATCGAATAAGTTTGGGGTAGGGGGATGTGATCGGGCGATGTGTGTTTCTACCTTTTTATCTTTTTATCTGATTTGAGACTGCACTTGATGTATTAATGTGAATCAGTGAATCAGTGTGTTTGTTTCTGTCTTAGTTTAAGTATCTGGTTGGGTTGTACTTGGAAACTCTGTCATTTTATTGTACCGGGAATTGAATTTGCATTGGTTGGTATGGGTTGTATTTGCATTGTTGATCAGAGTTAATGATGACAAATGTTTTTTCTAGTGAAACCTGCATTGATGATTTGCATATGAGTTGATGAGGTGCATATGTTTATAGAATTGATTTTGGCCTCTATGATATGCTTAGCCTGTGAGAATTTGAGCCTGTGTTCGTTTGATTGAGAGTATGTCACTGTGCACTTTATCTCTAGAACTTGCTCTGGTTTCTATCTCAAAACTGCAAGAGGAATGTCATGAACTTAGAAATGATCTTAGGCCATCGTTTCATAAGCCTCATTAAAACCTAAACACTAACCCACTACACAATCCTTTGCTTAACCCGTTGAGCCTGTAAACTTTTTTATTCTGAACCGGATGATAGGAGGTGTGGATGGAGTTATATGGGTATCTATTGATGGTAGGTAGTAATATGAAAGCAATTTTATTGGAGTACATAGTCCAAAGCCTTGTGATGGACAATATAGTCTTGTGATATTTTTATCACTAGAATAACCCCTTTGAGCCTGTTACTTCTCCTTTCTTGGTCTATGAGTTAAGGAGAACATCATAGTTTTGTCTTGTCTATGAGAGAGTGCTATGAAAAAGGTGAACTGTATCTTGTCTATAAGATTTGGGTGAAATAAGTGTAATTGTTACAAGTGGATGAGAAATTTCTAAATTGAAGAACAAAAGAAGGCTGGGCCCTATTGAAAAAAAAAAAAAGGAGAGTTATTAGTATATGAGTTAGTCAGTCAATAAACAAATGTGGTATGTGATGAGGAGACAATTTGTGTGAATGGAGTTATAAGGATGAATATGTTTAGTCACTTAGCCAAAAATTCCATACCTTCACCAATGTGCCTACATTAGAACCTAAAATAAAGACCTTTGTGATCTTTGTTCTAGCATTCCCAAAGTCAGTAGAGAGCTTAGACAATGAGCAAGCCTATGGTAGGAAAGTAGTACAGTTGACAATTTGAGAGTATACACAAGCCTTTCTTACAATTTGAGCGAAATTTGAGTGATACACTATCCTGTGAGAAGCAAATTTCTAGAGGTCGAAATTGAAACTGTGATTGATTGCATGTAATTGATAATCGTTGCAGTTGTTGGTATGGGAATCACAACCCCTTTTGTGTCTGAAACAATTTTTGATCAATAAATGCACCCCTCGTGTTTATCTTTTTCTTTCATTTGTTTTCCTCATTGTTCGAGGATGAACAATAGTTTAAGTTTGGGGGGTTGATAAACACTCATTTTGTGCATTTTGCTGATGTGAATCTGCTAACTATTTGCATTGGATTAGATCATTAAGTGATATTTCTGTGCTGATTTCATATTCTTTTAGAAAATATTACGTTTGGTTTGGTTTTGGGTTGTTATGCAGGTATGGTGCACAATTGAGTAATTTACAGGATATGAATGAGTGCCATGTAACCAATCGATGTTCGTTTGCATCAGGAAGAGGAAGAAGTGAGAAAAGACTGCACCCAAATATGTTTTAGGCCAAAATTCAATGGAAACCCGTCCTGAAAGCAGTTGATGTTCAAAGAAACAGTCACAAATTCCTCCACACATGGAATTCAAGCTAATGGAGCATGCCAATAGATAGATCTTCGAGTTAGCTTTCCAATGCAACTGGAATCAGGTCAATCGGAGTTTGGGAGCGAAAGTTATGGCCAAAACCGTGAGACTGCGCAAGTTCGTAACGAACTCGGCGACCCACATGCAAAAGCGGCGATCGCCGATCGTGCTTCTGGGTCGCCGATTTTGTAATTTTCACCAGTTTTGCTTCGGCGCAAACTCGGCGACCCATATGTGTAAACCACGATCGTCAGGCATGTTTTATGGGTCGCCGAGCTTGTTTTTCTGACGAGTTTTTGGTCCAAATCCCATATCTTTTCAGATCTAAAGGTGATAGATATAAATAGAGGGTCCAAGGGCAAAAAACAGGACCCCTCCAACATATTTTTGACCCTTCAACATAGTTTTTGAGTTCCTTTTACCAATTTCTGAGATTAGAGAGCATAGAATTGAGAGCAAAAGCAGGGGAACTTGAAGAGCACTCCAGGATTCGAAGATTGAAGCCTCTACGGGTTTTTGATTTCTATGTTTTCTGTTTTTGTGACTCTTCATCTCTTTGTTTTTCTAGAATTTAGCATGATTGGCTAAATCTATTCATGGATTCTAGGGTTTGAAGCTTTGTATTTATTCATTCAACAATTTATGTAATTCAATATTCCTGTTCCATTGATGTTCTAATTTTATTTGGGATTTTCATTAATTGCGAGATACTGGCCATTGATTGCGATTTGAATTGGTAGTTTTTGAACCGAGAGGTCTAGGTTATCAATTAAGATGCAAATAAATTAGATTTATTAGGACAATTGTCCGAGAGGAAATTGAACTTTTAAAGGGTTTTGAAATCTAAGGTTTTTATCAAGAGTAAAAGTCTTTTGTATGTCCGAGAGGAATCTTCTGATCTTTTATTTCCATGTTATGGTTTAGAGTCCGAGATGATCACCTGATAACATATTTGCGATTGCTCACATCTTTGGGAATTAAATTGGGATTGAATTGCATGAAGAGTTGTTTGATTAATATTCAAAGTGATTGCCCTGGAATCCTATTTTTCTCACAAGCTTTCTAAAATCATTAATTGATCTTTATTTTATTGTTGCTTTAAAATCATTGCTAGTTTAAATAAAAACCAAATCTCTTTTCTGATTCGCCTAGATAGTAGTAAGGTATCTATGTTTTAGTGCTTGGTTATACTTCGAGCCTGCAGTCCTTGAGTTCGATAAGTTATTACTTGCCCTTTGCAGTGGTCTGTATACTTGCAGCTTTAGCGCGTTGCGAAACCCGCTATCAGGACACTGCCCACTAGAAAGATGAATGCCATGTCTGAAAGGTAGCAAACCTTTCTTGGCGAGTTGCATGCTGAACCGGGCAATCACAGTATCCACATAGGATGCGTGGGATAAGCTCAACATTCTTCTCTTACAATCTCGTAAGACCTTAATCCCAAGAATGTAGCCAGCTTCTCCCAGATCCTTCATTTGGAATTGTTCGGATAACCAAGCTTTGATTTCCGACATCACTCCCTCGTTGTTTCCAAATAGGAGTATGTCATCAACATATAGTGCAAGGAAGACCACGCTCCCACTGACACAAAGTCGGTAAACACAACTTTTGTTTTCCAACTGTGCAAATCTATAGGATTTAATCACATCGTTGAAATGTAAGTTCCACGACCTTGAAGCTTGCTTAAGTCCACACAAGGACTTCCTAAGCTTCCAGACAAGATGTTCTTCGCCCTTGCTTATGTAACTCTCAGGTTGTTGTATATAGATGTCCCTACCTTCTTCAAGGTAACCGTTTAGAAAAGCGGTTTTGACATCCATCTGCCAGATCTCGAGCTCCATATGCACAGCTATGGCAAGGAGTATCTGGATGGATTTGAGCATGGCTACGGGTGAAAAGGTTTCGTCATAGTCAATGCCCTCTTTTTGACTATAACCCTTTGCCACCAGCCTGGCTTTAAAAGTCGTGATCTTTCCATCCGCCCCTTTCATTCTCTTGTATACCTATTTGCACCCTATGGCCCTAAAGCCATCCGGCAAATCAATTTTATGGTATACATCCATAGCAGTTATGGATTCAATTTCAGAATCCATGGCGACACGCCATTTGTTAACATCCTTGTCCTGCACTGCCTCTTCGTAAGTCAGTGGGTCAGAGTCCTCATGTCCGTCTTCCGGGCTCAAGTTCGAAGACTCAACCACGAACATGTACCTTTCCGGCTGAAAAATAACTCTCCAACTACGATGAGGCATCGGTGTCGTGTCAGTAGTAGGTGCAGTAACTTGTGGTCCTGCACCTTGCACTGAAGAACGTGTCTGTGGTGTTGTACCTCTCACAGGTGCACCCACATCTACACGTTCCCCTTCCCTTGGAATTGCATTCTCGTTCTCAATTTCTTGAAGAACAATATCACTCCTTGACCTATGATTACTCACATACTCGTCCTCCAAGAATCTAGAGTTGGTGCTAACAACGACTCTTTGACTCTCAGGACAGTAAAAGTAACCACCTTTAGTTTGCCTGGGATACCCTATGAACAACATTACTTTTGACCTGCTTACTAATTTATCAGGTTCCTTCAACAGTACGTGTACCGGACAGCCCCATACTCTAAACTTGCACAAACTAGGTTTGCGACCAAGGAAGAGCTCAGAAGGCGTCTTAGGAACTGATTTAGAAGGCACCACATTAAGCACGTAAGCTGCTGTCTCTAATGCGTAGCCCAAAAACAAAATTGGTAAGTTTGCATAACTCATCATTGATCTTACCATCTCTAGAAGAGTCCTATTTCTTCTTTCAGCTACACCGTTTTGCTGGGGAGTACCCGGTGCAGTCCACTGAGATGTAATCCCATTTTCTGACAAATACTGCAGGAACTCGTTACTTAGGTATTCGCCACTGCGGTCAGATCGCAGTGACTTGATAGTTTTCCCGACCTTCTTTTCTACTTCAGCCTTGAACTCTTTGAATTTCTCAAAGCATTCAGACTTGTAGCGAAGCAGGTAAACGTATTCGTACCTTGAGTGATTGTCAATGAAAGTGACAAAGTACTCGTACCCTCCACGAGCCTGCGTGGACATCAGTCCACATAAGTCAGAATGGATCAATTCCAACACTTCATCTGCTCGAGACTGACTAGTCTTGAAAGGCCTAGTTGACATCTTGGCCTCGATACAGGATTCACAGACTTGATAAGGTACAACCCGGACTAAGTCCAATGTACCGTCATCTGCAAGTCTCTGAATCCGCTTCAAGCTGATGTGACCCAGTCTCAAGTGCCAGAGATATGTAAGATCTCCATCAGAAGAAGTAAGTTTTCTCTTTCTAGGATTATCAATTACAGATGAATTACATGCAATACTTGCGGAAGACTTATGATTAGAGTTAACAACATAGAGAGAATTATTCAGCATTCCACGACAGATAACACCGTTATTACCAATGATAGAAACACCACTATCAAAAATAACTGAATATCCATCAACATAAAGTTTGGAAACTGAAATAAGGTTTCGCCGAAAATTGGGCACCTAAAAAACATCTCTCAAAGTTAAAACAGAATCATCAATGTACAAGGTGAAATCTCCAATGGCAGTTGCACTCACTTGTGCTGCGTTCCCCATCGAGATGGTAACCTCGTCATTCTTCAGCACCCTCCTCGGTGTGAACCCCTGCAAAATGTAACAAACATGATCTGTAGCTCCAGTATCCACTACCCACGAATGAGTAGAAACCAATGCTAAATATGTTTCCGTTACAAATGTAAATGACGTACCTTGTCCCTTAGCATTCGGACAATCCACCTTCCCGCATCCAGCACACTCGTTCGTTTTTGGAGTGACCTTGACACTCTTCCCCTTCCTAGACTTGCTATCACTGCCTGTTTTCCTGAACTTGCTCTCAGCACCATCGTCTCCAACCTTAGAGGTTGTTGAACTAGTACTAGAACCAGACAGAACAGGTTTCCGTGCTCGCATGGTGGATTGCTCCACTACAAGGTCCTCAAGTAGCTCATGCAGAGCATACTCTCCCTTTGCAGCTGCAACCACCTTAAAGTCATAATAGGATTTCGGAAGAGAATTTAGGATAATATTAATCTTGCCTTGCGCACTAATATTACCACCCTGCACAATGAACTGTGATAACTGCAGAAAGCAGCGAGCAAATAATATTTTTACACCCTAAGGTGGTCGATCCTACAGGGACTGTGCAGCGAAAAATCCAAAGTACTAGTTATAATTTCTAGGACATAGAAGTTTGAGGAATTTGAAAAAGGGATTTGGTTTTGTAATTTAAAGATGACAATGCAGAAAATAAAGGGTTCTAAAAAAATAAAGAAAAACACAGATCCTAGGGCAAATAATCTAATCATCAACATGCAATGTCAATCAACTCAGCAATTTGGGAAAACATAAGTTTTTGTGGATTAAATTCCTTGATCATGCAATTAAATCCTAAATTATTAATTAGTGACTATCTCCTCTCAGTCTCAAGAACACCAAATTAATCAATCTCATAATTATCTAATTATTCCTATGTAGGTTTCTTCCTTTTGAGACAAAAAACAAACACAATTAATTCTCTCTTCCTGTTAATAATTTTCATCTCGCGATCCATCAATTATTAACTATAAACCTAGATCTCAATTCACTTCTCGGTCTTTCTTTTAATCTAGATTATAAAATTAAATCAGAGAAAAATAATCCATGCTATATGAGTTGATTTCAATAAAAATGCATCAGAAAAGATAAATCATGACCATAGAACCTGTTTAGGGTTCTAGCCACAAATCATGACTAGAAAATAAAGAAACATTTAATTAATGAACTTACAAATGAAAAGGAACCCTCAATGTCTTGAAAAACTCCAAAATTCAATGTAAAATCCAAGGAAAAACTGTATAATTTTCGTGCTTAAGAGTTCATATTTATAGAGGGGGGAAAGACCTAATTTGAGTATTGGGTAAAAATAGCAAAAACTGCCAAAAACAGGCCAAAAATAGCTTTTTCGGGCCTTTGTGTCGATCGACACAAATCCTGTCGGTCGACAGGATTGCAGATCACAAGTTTCCGGAGTTTTGACCTCTGTTTCGGTCGACACAAATCCTATCTCTCAATACAAATCCTGTCTCTCGACACAAAAACATCTGTCTGCGCAGTCTCACGGTTTCGGCCATAACTTTTGCTCCCGAACTTCGATTGACCCGATTTTAGTTGTGTTGGAAAGCTAATTCAAAGATCTTTCTATTTCCATGCTCCATCAGCCCGGATTCCATGTGTGGAAGAATTCGTGACTGTTCCTTTGAACATCATCTGTTTTCGGTACGGGTTTCCAATGAATTTGGCCTAAAACCTGCAAAAATCACCCATCAAAGGCATAACACCCTCCAAAATAGACTCATGCACAGAAATAAGTAAAAACATAATGTAAAACACTTAAAATAATGGAGAAAAATATAGATAAGTGAGTATAAATATGAGCTTATCAAATCCCCCAAACTTGAATATTAGATTGTCCTCAATCGAAGAAAAGAAGAAAGAAATCTCAAGCAGTTGAAAGTGCAATGCCTCACAAGATTTATCACAATCCAGGTTCATCAATTCACATCACACAAGCAATTGAAAGAGATAAGATATTCATCAACTTCGGAAGACTCACGGGAAAGTGTATCGCTCAACCACTCAAGTGTTTGGGTTTCAAATGAAAGCACTCACAACATGTATGAAGAAATTTCTACCATAGGCTTGAAAGAGTTCTAAAATCTCCACTGCTTATTTGTGCACACAATTCAAGAATAAAAAAGGATTTTGATTAGGTTGTAATATAGGCTTTTTGTGAAAGGTAGGGAAATATGGCCAAGTGACTAAACCAATTGAGTTCATGACTTTCAACAAATCCAACCACTATCTTCTCATCATCCACCAATCTCCTAAAAATTTCAACACAAATCAAGGCTCATCATTTTTTTTCTAGTCCTTTTATGCTCTTAACAATTTTATTTAATTATTTGAACTTATAAGGACACAAATATATTTTTTTCTAGAGCCCAACCTTCTTTTGTAAACCACTTTAAGAATTTCTCATCCACTTATAAAAATTACCCTTATTTCACCAAAATCCTATAGACAGGATACACATCACCTTTCTCATAGTACTCTCTCATAGACAAGATAGAACTACAATGTTTCCTTATCCCACATGCCCAGAAAGAAAAACAACAGGCTCAAAGGGGCTAATTTAGGGATAAAAATATCACAAGGGACAGTGTTTAGGATAATTTGGCTAACAAAGATGGCCTAAGATCATTTTCTATCCTTGTGCACACTATGCAGTCTCAAAATAGCACAAAAGCAAGTTCTAGAAAAACAAAAACATACATGCGAATCTCTCATGAACAAATAAAGGCTCAAAAACTCACTTGGGTTCAAAAATTCTTCCTTAGTCAATTTCAATCCACTTAAACATCATGCAAGTGTAAGTTTCAATTAGACCCTATCATGCGGTATTCTACATTCATGGGCAAATCAACCACAATCGAAATCAACTCAACTAATCAAAGATCGATTCCAAACATTGCATATAATGCTAGAGGGTTCAATTACTTAAAGATTTTCCTCACATACTATCTATATTTTTTTTATTTGCAAAATTTAAACAAACCAAATAAAGCAAGTAAAACAAATAAAACAGAAAGCGAATAAAGATAAGGGATAAATGTTCGACTTCTTCTCCACATCCCCCCAAACTTATTTCAAACTCGGAGAGTAAGAAAAAGTTTGAAAATCAGACAAGAAAAAGAATGATACCTGACTGTCAATCTCAGACATCGACATTTTTATCCATCGGAGAAATCAGCTCGTCACAACGGAGGTTTGGGGCTGCTAGCACTCTGTGTCGATCAACAGAGAGCCTGTCGATTGACACAGAGCCTTCTGTCAAATTCTGTGTCTGTCGAACTAAGAGTTCTCCGTGCTGAACCCTCTGTGTCGATCGACAGGGATCCTGTCGATCGAAACAGAGGCATTCCCTTTTTTTTGAAAATAAGCTATAATAAATGCAAAATAGAAATTTGAAACTAAAGTTAAACACGCAAACGAAAATAAAAATAAAAATTGTAAAGAAACAACGGGAATTTGAAAAGAAAGCATGTAAAAGTTGGGTTACCTCCCAACAAGTGCTTTAGTTAACGTCGTAGCTCGACGATACCTATATTCAGAACCAGGGCGGGCTAGAACGCTCTCGCCTTCCTTGGGCATCCACCATGTGGACCACCGATCTTGGATGACAGCAGTGAGCTCGGGAAGAGATAGTGTAATTGACAATTTTGCCGACTCGTTTCCTCGCTCCCATCTTTGAGCGGCGCGGTCTTCTTTGATTTCTTCAGTCAGTCCCTCATCATCTTCTACATCCTCATCATCAGCCTCATCTCTAGAAGTGATCTTGAAGCATTCAGATTCATGCCGGCTTCTGTCAAGCTTGAAGGTAATCTTTTCTTCATTGGCTCGGAGGTGATCTCTCCTCCGTGGCAATCAATCAGAGCAGCACTTGCGTCAAGTAATTATCTACCCAGGATCAGTGGTGTGCTTCCATCCTCCTTCATGTCCAAGACTACAAAATCTGCAGGAAAAATTAGATGACCCACACGAATGAGAACATCCTCTATGATAACTTTGGGCGGGACACAGATCGGTCCGCCATCTGCAGAGTAATAGTAATCGGCCTCAGTTCTCCAATCTTGAGGCGCTGAAAGATGGAGTAGGGCATGAGGTTGATGCTGGCTCCGGTGTCGCACAACACCTTCTCGAATGAGATCCCCCCAATCTCCACTGGGATGGTGAAGCATCCTAGGTCGCTTCTCTTGATTGGAACCTTCTTTTGGAGTACCATGCTGCATTGCTCATGAAGCTTGACAGTTGCATTCTCCACAAAATGTTTCTTTTCGCTCATCAGCTTCCGGAGATAGTGCATGTAACCTGGAATTTCAGAGAGAGCTTAATCAATGGTAAATTAATACTTACCTTCTTCAAGTTCTCAACAAAGCGTGCGAACTTGGAATCCTCCTTTTGCTTGGCGAATCTCTGAGGAAAAGGCATCGGAGGTGCCTTGGCAGCTTTGGAAGTAGAGGAATGGGGCTGGAACTGTGTTTCTGTCGACTGGCCTCCTGTCTGACCTGCCTGTCGGTCGACAGGGGGTGTGTCGATCGACACACCCTCTACAGTTCTGTCAATTTCCTCTTCTGAATCTATGTCGACAGCCTCTTCTGGGTCTCTGTGTCGATCGACAGGATTCCTGTCGATCGAAACAGAGGTCGGCTCTGCTAGGTTTGCTTCTTTTCTCCCCCCAAACATGCTTTGGGGCATGCTCGGAGCTTTATAGCTCTTTCCGGACCTCAGCTTCACAGCTTTGCAATCTTTCTGGTTCTTGGGATTTGCCTCAGTGGTGCTGGGCAGCTTTCCTAGAGTATGTTGTATCCCGATAGTGGTAGCAATTTGGCTCATTTGAGTTTCAATGATCTTGGCGTGCTTGCTGAGCAGATCCACCTTGGAGTTGACTCCTTCCACTTCTTTCTCGATTTTCCCCATTCTATGGTCTGAAGCTTTGATGAAATTCTTCAGCACCTCTTCAAGGGTTTCCTTCTTCTTTTCCTCAATCTCGCCATTCTGCACATCAAAATTTAGCGGTGGTTGTTCGGCAGCTTCAGGCAGAAAGTAGGAGAAACCTGGATGAGGTCTAGGATGGTAGTGTTGGTATCCCCCTTGCCGGTACTGATTCTGGTAGACACCACAATTTATGTAATTCACGTCGGCTATAGGGTCAACCTGTGCAACAGAAACAAAAGCAGAAGTAGTTAGTTTTTCAACTTCCCATTTAGCTTCTCAACCTCTTTCTTCAGTGCATCATCCTCCTTTGCCTCGATAGCTCGAATTTGTGGCCTCCTTGGATTCCCCCATTGTTGATCATGTAAGGCCATCTTTTTGAATAGCTTCATAGCCTTTTCTGGTGACTTTCTCATCAATGAACCTGCAGCTGCATAGTCCACCGACTTCTGGCTCTCCATAGTCAATCCTCTGTAGAAGATGTGGGCCTGCTCCTCAGTAACAACTCCGTGGCCCGGAAAACTCCTTAGCAGCTCATTGAACCTGGTCCACCCCTCAAAGAGAGTCTCATCCATCCTTTGGTGGAACTGCAGGATTTCCATCTTTTTTTGAATGATCACTGACGGCGGGAAGAATGCCCCAAGGAACTCTGTTCGGAGATCAGCCCATGTCCGAATGTTGGTGCAATCCAAAGCGGTGAACCACAACCGCGCCTGATCCCTAAGTGAGAAGGGGAACAGACGAAGCCAGATCACATCCTGAGAGACTCCATTCTGCTTGATGGTATCACACACCTCCACGAACATCATGAGATGGGTGTACGGATCCTCCACTGCTCAGCCCCCAAATTGGTTCTGCTGAACCATCTGAATCAAGCCGGTCATGAGTTCAAAGTTATTGGCGGTGATGCCAATAACAAATTCCTCATTCCCGGGCTGTGGTCTGTACTTCTTGGCCATCGCGTTGGGGTCCTCATCATCGGAGTCATCTGTGCGGGCTCTCTCTCGATCTCTTCTTTCGGCCTCGCGCCTTTCTGCTTCCCTTTCCTCCAGGAGTTGCCTCATGACGTCTTTCATGTGGTTGACTTCATGGACTAGTAGTAGGACATTCTCCGGAGTAATCAATGGTTGGTTGGTCTCATTTCCCCCATCGGAACTGCTTGGACTTGTCATGATGATCTCAGTGGTCTCCTTGGCTTTTCCTTTCCTTTTTCTGATGGTGGCCTCGATTTCTGGGTCAAGCGTCTCGAGTGGCTTGCCCTGGGCCCTCGTGTTCATAAAACTGCAAGAAAAACAAAAGAAAACAGAAAATAAGCAACTGTGTCGATCGACAGAGGGCCTGTCGATCGACACAAAGGTTTCTGCTTCTATTTTGGTCGACAGGAATCCTGTCTGTCGAAATAGAGGCCAAAAATCAGAAAAAACAGCAAAGCAGTAAACACCAAAAATCAAAATCAACACACCAAAAACGAAATGAAAAATAGAAAATAACAATAAAATTAAATTTACAACCTCAATCCATCAGATCTAAAAATAAACTAATATCTAGATTAATCTGACAAATCCCCGGCAACGGCGCCAATTTGATAACTGCAGAAAGCATCGAGCAAATAATATTTTTACACCCTAAGGTGGTCGATCCCACAGGGACTGTGCAACGAAAAATCCAAAGTACTAGTTATAATTTCTAGGACATAGAAGTTTGAGGAATTTGAAAAAGGGATTTGGTTTTGTAATTTAAAGATGACAATGCAGAAAATAAAGGGTTTTAAAAACAATAAAGAAAAACACAGATCCTAGGGCAGATAATCTAATCATCAACATGCAATGTCAATCAACTCAGCAATGGGGAAAACATAGATTTTTGTGGATAAAATTCCTTGATCAGGCAATTAAATCCTAGATTATTAATTAGTGACTATCTCCTCTCAACCTCAAGAACACCAAATTAATCAATCTCATAATTATCTAATTATTCCT
>JAPKLW010000394.1:374911-414349 GCA_026898455.1 Plectranthus barbatus | reverse complement strand
GAAAGGAGAGCATATCAGAAGTTCATCCATAACTTGACACTCGAAGGTAGAGATAGGAACTTCGAACGTATCAAGTCTGCTGCTGAAGAATTTCGATCACAAAAGAAAGCTAACAAAGAAGCTAATCCAGAAAGCAATGCTAGCAGAGAAATCAATCTCAGCAGAGAAGTCGAAGATAGCATAGTTGATCACATGTCAGAAGACAATATGCATCAATCATCAGATGCTGGAAAGAGACAAACCCCTGGAGAAGATGAGGAAATGACTGAAAAATCAGCAAATTCTGTCATAAAAATTGTTACAGCGGATTCGAGATGATTCACTGCATCTAGCAGAACGAATGGCGCAGAAAGAAAAAGGGAAGGCTGAATTAGCAGAAGAGTCAATCCCTAGTCCGCCGCCTGCTCAGCAGATCAATATTGATGAAGAAGAACTATCAGATACTGAATTCTCCAGAAGACTAGCATCAGGAGCTTTCGGTGAAACTCATTACCACCGGAAGAAGACTCACAAGAAACATGGTGGAGAATCCAGTGAGATTCGTGATATTGAAGATCAAGGTGGATCTCAAATCAATACTGATACGACAATCGAAAATCCAGATGGAAATACCATGTTGACAGCTCTCGACGAACATCCGACAGAAACTCTCGAGCGACCAATTGCTGAAGCAATTCAACCAGATCAACATGATCCTTCCAGCCCTGATTCTGGACCCTCTTGTATTTCTGAATCCGATTCTGATGGAGAAGCTGAAGAAATCTTCAATGCAAAGTTCTTGAGAAAGGAAACCACGGGATCTGAAGCTACTCTTCGAGTACCATTCCATGGGCTACCCGGACGACGCTATGGACTCCGAAGGATTAGTCAATGGTGTGCAAAGGTACATCCCGAGGACGCACCTAACTCTGATTTCGAACCTATGGCCGAAGAAATAGAGGAGTTTGTTGCTTCTGAAACAGAGAGAGCCATAGCAGATCTATTTCACACTGAGTTAGAGGAATCCTCACCGGAGGGAGGCCTGCTAACAGAAGAGTTTCGTCGATGGAAGAAGTTTGATTACATCATGCATCAACTCTGCTTTGAAGAAAAGATGATATGCATCGCAGCTAAAGGATTAAACTTCTGGCGATGCGAAGAACGTTGGTGTTTTGATTGGATCGATCAAGTTCCAGGGATGAAACAATTCTCAGACAAACAAGTGATGTGCAGACTTCAAGCCATCCGAGAACATCGTTTCCTATACAAAACTGTTGGATTACCCAAGTCTACCTTTGTTCCCGATGGATATTCAGATGCCAGAGTCGAATTGTCTAAGCATCAAGCAAAAGCTGCTGTTGCTTATGAGAAACGTTAGTTGGAATATGAATCGAAACAAGAGGAGCGTCTGCAAGCTCGACGAAAGGGAAGAGCCACTGAACGTGCTGCTCCGAGACTTGAATATCCGGATAAATGGTTAGTTGAAACTTCGGATATTGATATTCAACACATCATTGAGGTTGATATTCAGAACATCATTGAAGAAGCTCAGAAAGATGAAGCTCAGCTCATTCATGAAGTTACACAAGTTGTAGAGGCAGCTCATAGGATATTGCTTGAAGAATTACGCTATCAAGCGTATCTTGCTGCAAATACAAATCATGCACTACCATCAAGTACTCCGACGAGTCAAGCCCTCGTCATGACTACTTCTTTCAATGCCACTCCCATAACATCTCTACCAATGCCTTTCGTATTCACATCTGAGACAGCACAGGCTTTCCACTCTTATCTGCAAACCGCCGTTGATGAAAGAATAGAAGTAGCAACCAGCCATCTAAGGAGCGAAATGGATGAGATACGGAACAATGTCTCTCATGTTCAAACGGAGGTTGCTGAAAGCAAGTTAGCTGTTTCTGAGAACAGAGCAGGTCTTGAAGTTGTTCGTCAAGACATAGCAGAAACCAGGACTCACGCAGAAGCAACGGTTGTGGCCTATGGTACAACTCTTTTGGCTGCAATCAAAGAGGGGGAAGAAAGAAGAAAAGCTGACCGCGAAAGAAGAAAGAAAGAGAAACAGGAAGCAATAATAAGGGAACAAGAAAGGCTGAGGAAAGAAGAAAAAGCCAAAGAAGAACTCAAACAAAAGGAACTAGAAGCTAGACTTGAGCTACAACGAAAGGAACATGAAGCCAAGCTAGAACTACAGAAAATTGAACATGAATCTCAATTGCAAAAGATGGCAATAGAACAAGAGAAACTGGCCAAAGAACTGGAGCGTGAAGCTGCTGAGAGAGAAGCAGGAGCAACTCTCGTTGAAAACTTCATGAAGTTCACTATGGAAAAGTTCACGGAAATTCAGAAGATTAAATCAGCAGACAATGAAAAAGAAAAGCCAGCGCCCGACTCATGAACGACAAGGTCAATTTCTTTTAACTTAATTGCTCTGTATCCAATTTGTACTGTAAAATGCTAAATCATTTATAAAATTGGATCAGATTTTGACAAAATCTCTTTCTCCACTTCTGAATTTTACTGGTGTGCTATAGTTGATTTACACTCCTAGTGTATTCAACAAATTTGCATGTGGACATGATGATTATATGTTGATAAATGACTATGAATGATTATCGTTTTTAATCGAGAAATATTTCCCAGCAACTTTTGAGGGGGAATCTTACTACAATCATTCCTATTGCTTGAACCTAGTTGGAAAAACTATGTGATAGATTAGCATAAGATTGTAAAACACAGACATTCTTCCACTCGGGTCAGCAAATGATAGTAAGCTTTGATCGCACCAAAAAGGGGGAAATTGTTGGGAATTATTCCTAAAATCTCCCTTAGGACTTATTTGTAAAAGGTTTTGTTGAATCAAACCTTATTTAGATTGGTCGATCATTTACTGAAATCTAGAGAGTCTAATACAATTTGTATTGTCCTGTATAAGTTAAATATCAAGTTGTAATAGACTAGAATGTCTTCAAGAATCTCTAGCAGATGAAGTAAGCACTCAATCCACAACTTGCTAGAAAAGCCGGCGAATTAATTGCGCTAGCACTTGGATGAAGACTTGCTAGAATGCTGAGAAATCAGCATTTGATTTATTCAGCAATCAATGAAGGATCACATATAAAACAAGTCAAAGATTCTCAAGAGAATATGCCTTTAACGACGTTGAAGCCAAGCTGCGACTCTGACAAGACAAGGACGCACAAAGAACGAGACCTTCCCTAACTAGTATGGAAGGTACATCTCCTCTCAGAAAGGCGTTCCATCAGCTTATCCACTCTTGAAGAAAGAAGCCGTTGTGTCTAACGGATATGGAGATTCAAGTTTCGAATCTCCAACTATAAAAGGCAGAATTCAAGAACTGGATAGACTACTGCTTTTACAAATCTACAAGTTCTCTTATCACTTTACTCACGAACGCTCAAGCTAAAAGCTTCCCTTGACAAAGTGATCCTTAAAAGTAGTCTGTTGAGAGTCATCTTAAAGTCTATCTGAAGACTCTCAACAACCTGTAGTGTCGTTCATTGAAGTACTGACACTCCATTGAAGATATTCCTGATAGCATTCCAGGATATCTCAATCATTGGGATTCATTTCTTTCAGAAAGGAATCCAACAGTCACTCTTGAAAGATTGTGACTCACACGGGCATTAGCCGCAAACTTATCAAGTTTCGAGGCAAACTATAAACGCCTCATTAGCGAAGGACAAGTTTTACGAAGGTGTGCCCTTGACTTGCCCGGAGCTGAGTTCGGAGAAGTTCAGATTCACGGAGGATAGCTGTCAAGTAGCCAGGCCGAAAGCTCACTGCCTACTTAACTGGAAAGACGATTCCTTGTACTCTGTATACTTTTCTAGTGGAACTCTTAGCGATTCGGCTAAGGAGTGGACGTAGATCTATTTGATCGAACCACTATAAATTGTGTTTTCATTTACTGCTTTACTTACTGTTTCATTGGTTTACTGTTCGAAGATCGATTCAAAACCTAGCAACAGAGTTGCTAGTGTATATCTGTAAACGGACTTAATTATCAACTTGAGCTAAGAAAGCATTTTGCTGATTACGACATTAAGTGCAAGTGACTTTAATCTATTCCGCTGCATTTCGTGATTAAGCTTTAATACACGACGACTCTGATATTTCGGGACCAACAATTGTGCACAAGCTTACAGTTAATAGTTCGCTCCACTTTGCCAAAGGCTGTCGAGAGTTCCTTCCAAAGCTCTCCAGCCCTTTCGAGGTGCTCATACTTATGCCTTAATTCTCTAGACAGGGAACCCGTGATGAGCCAGAAGGCAAACTCATCAGCATCCTCCCATCTTTCATAGAACATGTAAAGAACATGTGCTTGATTTTTCAGATAAATGATGTGTTTAATGCAGAAACTCCATTCATGGAAGTTTGGACCAGTTAGAGGATTGAGAGCAAGTATTTGATCGATAGTGGACATAGACATATCTGAAACAATAAAGAATCTTAAATAAGAACATACATGTAGAACTTCGAAAACAAATGCATTGAAAACCTTTTAATAAATCAAATACAAATGTTTTCCACTAATTGCCCAAGAGTTCCCACCGCAAGCTACACTCATAGACGTTTACGATGTCACCCTCAATCAAAACTGCGGGTTTTAAGCCCCAATCTATTTAATTTCACTACCATGTCAGGAAGCTTTTGACACTAGAAATTAATAATTAGTGAAAACCTTAGACCAAGCCATCTCTCAAGAACAGTGATGCAATTCTTGCATTATATTCTAAGATGCTTCTAAGCAATTAAACCACAAATTTAACTCTGGCCAAAAGAGACAATTTAGCATGGCACGTAACCATACCGCACAGCTCTTAAAGCTTTTGTTATCTATAATTTAAATCAATCCTAGATTACTTGTGAAAGAGATCTACGCAAGCTACACTCGTAGACGTTTACGCAAAACCCTCCCACTATTCACATGATTTAAATTGTTGTCTAGAAATCCCAACAACCGTACCCATGCACCTCTAGGAACTAGCAAGCTACACTCGTAGACGTTTACTAGAACGAGAGATACACTTGCAACCTAGGACCGCTTTGTGGAGGTCTATTGATTTTAATTAAAAAATCTGCTTAGTATTTTTCTTTTAAAAGGTTTCTTTATGCAAACACATAATTTCTTTGCCATAATATTTCCCAAATTTTTGCATGTAATAATAAAAGCCCAAAAATTCTCAAAATATAATCCAACAAGAAATTAATCACATAAGCATGCTCGGAAAGCTGTAAATAATAAAAGTGATAAATCATATTTTTCCTATTATCTACACATGCTTAATTGCGCACATAAATAAATCACATATCATACGAGGACAATTAAGCCAAACAAAAATTCATCGTGGCCCCAAAAATAGAAAAATAAATTCTATTTATTACAATTTGATAAATCCAAATCTTTTCAAATCTTCAAAGGCCTTCAAATCAGATTCACCAAATCTTTTGGGATTTAGGCCTTGGTGATCTGATGATTTGCCCTAACCCTAATGCAAACCCTAGGGTTTGCACAGGATTGTACAAACTACCAAAACACGAGCCACCGCGACGGGACAACAGCAGCCGACGATAGCCACAGTCGCCGCCGACCGCTGCCGCGCGCGTGACGTGCTGCCGTCCTGCGCGCTGCTTGTGCCCTAGCCGTGCCGCCTGCACCCGCCATTATCTCCGTCGGCCCTGCGTCGGCTCCGTCTTCGCCCTCGACCCGTCCAAATAAATTTGAAAAATTATAAAAAAACTATTCTATTACAATTTTCAAATCTACACTAATCACAGATTTTCTCGTGATTTTACAAAATTAATTCAGCCCTACACGGATAAACCACCGCAGGCTGAATTATACGGGTTGCCACGAGGAACAAAAACCAACATCCACAAAACAGTAAATCCATACATGCATATTGAATTCAATTATGCACAAAAGAGCCATAAATCAGAAACCTGGCTCTGATACCAATTGTAAGGTTTTACGTGAACCGAATCACCAAAACCAAAATGAACCAGATCGATTTATGGTTATTGTGCATAATTAAATACATAATAAGTCCTAGCATGCTCCTATGAATTTAATGTGATATTGTGGATTAGAGAATTACCATAATTTCGTCGTCTCTGTACCGATCTTTTGCGTTTGAATTCCAAACTTCAATTCAACCACGCAATTCGATTTTGTCTGCGGAAACAGAAATTAGAATACTAATTTCTAGAGAAAATTGAAAATAAAGAAAGCAAGAGAAAAGAATTCTGTTCTCCAGATCAGGTCTTCAGATCTGTATCCCAATGCTGTTCAGATCTACTACTGGTGAGGACTCTGTAGATCTGTATTCTGAGCAGGACCAGAATCAAAATTCTCCTCCTTTTCTTCTCCAAAAACGGCGCCCCTCTCTCTCTCTAGGTTTAGTGTTTCAACTGTGTTACAACTTATGAGAGAGAGCTGTCTATTTATAGACCTAGGGTTTTATCCCTAATGGGCCTTTTTGGGCTCAATTCAACATATTTAATTGGGCCAGACGTGGGACCTAATGCAAATAATAAAGTGGGTCTATAAATTAATTAATTCTCGTGTCCACAACCCAGGACACAATTAATTAATTAATATTAATTCTTTTTCAGCACAGAATTAATACTGACCTACCCCTTTATTACCACGTTATGAGAACGGGCTGCATTAATTGAGAATCCCCATATTTAAGGTTACCGGACATCCATTAATTAATCGGAGCCTCTGACAAGCTCTAACTACAATTAATTAATATCTTATAATTCCTGAGTAGTACCACTCAAACCTTATCACTCGTGCCTGAACTTAATCAGCTTGCAGGACTTTGGCACGATGATTGTTATTGAGCTCCTCAGGGAATGTTTCCATCCTATTACTCGGATATGGTTGCCTAAACCCAGTCTCAGGCAGTACTACACGAACTGTTGTTACCCAAGATGCGGATATACGAGCACGTTACTTAGGCTCTCCAACATGGCAAGTCAAAGCAACAGTCAACCCGTGCAAACCCCTGAACCTTCGTTAGGGTTTGGACTCAATCAATATAACGAGATCTTGTATTCGCTGATGTCAGACAAACGAATACATCTCACTGCGGTCCATCAATACGCCACCTCTGCGTACCAGCATGTCAAGTAACCAAGACAGACTACTTATTCCGACAATGTCGTAGCCATCCGGACAGACGTATCCTCATACGTTGTCTCGGCTGTGATCAGGTTTATATCTCACTAGGTCAAGTGATCATACTGTCATCTGCGATCTACAACACGTCGTATGATCGTCTCTATTGGTGAGACAAGAGGATACCATTGTTCATACATGTAAGATTGTTAACAGATAGGAGAAATAAACCGTTGTATACTCATTATAATAAATGCTTTCAGTATACAAAACCCATCACTTATCGTTTTAAAGAAGAAAATTGCTACGAAGTTATCACATTACAATTTCAGCGGCTTAGCCATACTGTCGACAATTCCAAGCCCTGAAATAAAATTTCGCAGCCAATTCGCCTGAATTATAGCCTCAAAACATGCTACAAATTCAGCTTTCATCATAAATGTAACAATAACGGATTGTTTTATTAATCTCAGAATCTTCTTTACAGCTTTCCAGTGTTCCATTCCTTTAATAACTTTGGTATCTGAGTATACATAATGTTTCTAATAATTAATTCATACATAATTACTTCCATTTGTTTCTTCTCTAGTACTTTATTGATATAAATCTTGTGAGACAAGCCTAACATTCATTGTGATATATTATAGAATATTTCTATTCCAATCACATAGTTTGCCTCACCTATATCTTTAATTTCAAAGTTACTAGAAAGAAAAGTCTTCGTTTCGTTAAGAAGACCAAGATCATTAGTTGCAAGCAAGATATCATCAACATACAGTATCAAAAATATGACCTTACTCCCACTAACTTTGAAATATATACACCGGTCAACAGTGTTTTCCTGAAATCCAAAGGAAACAATGGTATTATTAAACTTTAAATACCATTGGCGGGAAGCTTGCTTGAGACCGTACATTGATTTCTTCAATTTGCATACCATGTGTTCCTTTCCCTTAATTGCAAAATCCATTGGTTGGTCCATATAAAAATCCTCCTCTAATTCTCCATTAAGAAAGGCAGTTTTCACATCCATTTGATGTAACTCCATATCATAATGAGCTACTAGCGCCATGATAATTCTGAAGGAATCTTTTCGTGAGACAGGCAAAAAATTCTCTTTATAATTGATTTCATCCTTCTGAGTAAAACCTTTGGCAACAAGTCTGGCCTTGTACGGTTCAAGATTACCATGAGAGTCACGTTTGGTCTTAAAGACCCACTTACAACCAACTCTCTTACAACCTTCTGGTAATTCTACATGGTCTCAAACACCATGTTCCATTGATTTAATCTCTTCTTTAATGGCGTTTAACCATTCATCAGAATTATCACAACTCATGGCCTGTGAAAATGACTGGATCATTATCATTAATACTTAAGTCAGCTTCTGACTCATGTAAATATACCACATAGTCATTTGAAATAGCAGCTCTTCTTTGCCTTTCAGACCTCCTTAATGTTATTTCTTGTGGTACTTCGACAATAGGATCATCATTTGGTGGCTCAATTGTGGGTTCATCATTCGGTTGCTCATTTCCACTATTATTCGGTACAACAGTTGGAGCAACATTCACTTTATTGTTAGATGTACAAACCAAATGGACTTGTACTCTAACTTCATTAATACTCACAGTGCGTGGAGAAACATTACTCCCACTATTTTCACCAATGAACCTTGCATTTCCAGTCTCAACAATTCTCGTACTATGATTAGGACAGTAAAAGATATACCCTTTTGACTTTTCTGGATAACCAATAAAGTATCCACTTATTGTCCTTGCATTCAATTTCTTTTCATGTGGATTATAAATTCGCACTTCTGCCTGACAACCCCAAACATGCAGGTGTCTTAAAGTGGGTTTCTTGCCAGTCCACAGTTCAAAAGGAGTCTAAGGAACTGCTTTGCTAGGAACCCTGTTCAACAAATACATGGCAGTTTTCAAACAATACATCCACAGAAATAAGGGTAAATCTGAATTACTTAACATACTCCTAACCATATCCATTAAAGTTCTATTACGTCTTTCTGATACACTATTTTGTTGTTGTGGTGTACCTGGCATTGTATAATGTGCACAAATGCCACGTTTCTGGAGGAGTATTGCAAATGGACCTGGGTGTTGCCCAATTTCATCATACCTTCCGTAGTACTCACCACCTCTATCAGACCTGATGACTTTAACCTTTCAATCTAATTGTCTTTCTACTTCATTCAAGTAGATTTCCTAGGCATCTACTGCTTGTAACTTTTTATGCAATAGATAGACATAGCCATAACGTGAATAGTCATCAATAAATGTAATGAAGTACTTTTGCTTTCCGAAAGATTGAACAATGCACAATTTTAAGAAGCTGAGTGCTTCTTGTGGCTCCTTTCTTTGTGTGTTTTGTTTGTTTTCCTTTAATACAATCCACACAAATATTCAGGTCCCTAAGATTTAGATCAGGAAGGACTTCATTCTTTACAAGTCTTTCCATTATTTCTCTAGAAATGTGACCCTCGCTTATGCCACAATAAAGCAGAACTTTCTTTCACTAAACCAGGTTTAGCACCAACATTTTGATGCAGAGTTAAAAAAGTTTTAGAATACAATCCATCCAATTTCAGTTTATATAAACCATCACATAGAATACAAGTACCAATGAGATGATTATGCTTAAATAAACTGAAACATCCATTACCAAAATTGAAAGAGTGTCCAGTAACATCAAGTTTAGATAATGAAACTAAATTCCTAAATAAACTAGGTACATAAAGAGTTTCCAATAAACCTAAATGATGTCCAATGTCAAGGATTAAACAATAAGTCCTGACTACTTTCACTGGAATTTCTCATTCTAGCTTATGGTTTGGATTGTAAGGAATCCCTGCATCGTATTAGAAACATGAGTCATACATCCAGAATCAATCCACCAAGTATTATGTGGAACTTCAGTTAAATTTGATTCGAAACATACATAAGCATTAAGCTTACCTTTCCTTTCGAACCAAGCCTTACGTTTCGGGCAATCTTTTTGGATATGTCCAGGCTTTCCACAGAAGTGACAGTTATAGGTCTTTGATTCTTTTTTCTGGATCTTACTAGAAGCCCCATTGACCTTTAATGGCCTCTTATCCTTACCATGTTTCTTCATGAATTTCTTTTCAGCTCCTTGATTACCTTGGTGGCTCACATAATGGACTAAATGACTTCCCAAATTCTTATGTCTCGTTTCCTCTTGCACCAACATACTGTGCAGTTCATGCACATTCCATTTATCTTTCATGGTATTATAGCTCATTTGAAATGGGCCATATTCAGTTGGTAACGAGTTAATGATAAACTATACTAGGAAGTTATCGTCCACAGCCATTCCCAAGGTCTTAAGCCTTGCTGCAATGTTTGTCATTTCAATGACATGTTCATGCATGGTACGTGAACCATCAAACTTCATGGTGGTCAGCGTACTCATTAATGTCCCAGCAAGAGACTTATCAGCTGTTTGAGAGCGCTCTCCCACAAACTTCATAAATTCTTTAGCACTTTCAGTTTTAGGGAGAGCAGTCTTAATACTGTCTGCGACAGTCATTCTCATGAACATTAAGCTCAGTCTATTAAACATTTTCCAACTTTTAAAATGGGTTTTTTTCTTCATCGCTGCTAGCATCAGTAATAGCAGCGGGCTTCTCTTCCATAATGGCAAGGTCAAGATCCATTACACCAAGATGGAACTGAACTTGCTCACTCCAATTAGAGAAGTTAATCCCATTAAAAATTGGAACAGACGAGACATGAGAAGTTATATTATTGGTGATCTCCTTTGGGCGATACACCAACACACAACAATTCACACATAGTGATGCTAATAATTTAAACAATTATTTGACAATATAACAAGTACCAATAGAGTTTATTTACTATCTTTGGATATATAAATAAATCAACAGTACAAGTCAGTTGTCCACAATTATATTCATTATTATAAAGACAAGCGATCAACCTTTGGGTGATCCATAACTGCCTTATAACAATGAATTTCAATATACCCCTAATTCAATACATTTAATTAGCATTCATCATTCTATAGGTAAATGAATAAATAATTTGGAATCAAATAATCATACAAGTTTGACCACTTTGATGATTAACAAACTTTCTTAATATTTGATACCACTAGAATAATTATACATAAGAGCATATAAATACATATATGCACATTAATGAACTTATGCAATTACGAACGATACTTTAACAATAAAATAATCATTCAATTAATGGTTTCAGCCATAATTTCCAGTAATATATTCATAATTGCCAAAACAACATTTGAGAAAATGATCAAATATATTAGAGTGACATAATCAGTATTTGAACCAATTTTCTAAATGATAAACATCAATCAATAAACTGAAACAGTAATCAGCGAAACAATTCTCAATTCAATCAAGGTAAAGTCTCAGATGAGACGGTCTTATCATTTTTATTATGAGACGAATTTAATGAAATGATGTGTTTCTTTATTGCAAATGATGTCTCACCATTTTTATTGTGAAACGAATTCAATGAAATGATGTATTTCTTTATTATAAATGATGTATTTCTTTGTTGCAAATAATGTAATTATTAAAAATAAAATGATGTATTTAACTTATTAAAATAATGTATCATAATCCGTCTCACAATTAAAAAAATATTAAGACTCTCTCAGGAGACAGACCAACTCTTAATCAAATGCCAAATCGCAAAGCCAACAAAACATGAATCAGCCATTACAATTATCGATTGCGGAAAAATTAATTGTATTTGATTACCCTTCAGATTTCGTCAACAAACTTTCAATTTAAACACATTAATGGTAGCGGAAAATAAATTGCAATTAAGCAAACGTCAAACATATAATTCGCGAACCATGTTCAATTACATAAATATGCTCATTGATTGAAATTATAATTCCTATCTATAATTTCAAAACAACAGCGAATCGAAAATTCCTAATTAATTAATTAGGGCTCATAATTTCACTCACGGAGAATCATTAATTTCATAATCTGGCTCTGATACCACATGTAAAATTATTCATGTGGTTTTTTATTAAATCAATAAAATAGAAAATTTACAGGATCTTGAAATGAATTATTCTCACAATCAATTGCGTACCTTTCTCCATCGTAGAATTAAGAATTGCAGAAGACTAGTGTTTCTCTTCCTTGACTTCTATTCCTTTTCTCTCACGTTCGTGATGGCAGTTAGGGTTTTTGAGAGAAAACTATTATGTCAGGAATTGAGGACCTAGTCCCTGTTTATAGGGTTAATATATATCCCACCTAAAATTGATATTCCCATCAAATATCAATTAATATCAAATCTGCTCCAGATATCTCATATATTATTTAGACTTATCCAATTAATAATTTATTTATTTTTATATCCATAATAAATATATCACATACATGGGACATATCTTACAGGTATGACATATATGTTGAGACCATACTTGAAGGTATCTGAAATTTAAAAAAAAAATAGAAAAAAAAAATCAAATTTCACGCTAATATTAAAAAAACCTCATGCTAGGATGTGTCATAAATTATTAGATTTCTTTTCAATTAAATTTGGTGTACATGGCTCCAGAGGTTGCGTGCAGCAGGAGCAAAATTTTTTGGTGAATATATTTGCACTATGGCTTTCATTTTCAAATTCTCCTTCTCATGGTGAGGTAGGATTCTGCAGTAATTAATGAAAATCAATTATTCCTCACTTAGCTTATTTTCTATACCAAAAAAAAAAAACACTCATAATTGCCTTAATTATGCAATCTTCTTCTAAAGATATAGAACAAAGGCAACGGAAGCTATATTTTGTTGGAGAGAATATATTATCAAGATTTAGTTTTTTTTTTTAATATTTTGTTAATATATTAATTTAGTGGCTACAAGTGTAAAATTGTAATTGTAAGAAATAATTTTATTTTATTTTTAAATTAAAAGATTACGAGGAAAAAAATTATGGTCATATTTAGAATCAATCCAATATAATACTTTTGAGGAAATAATTTAAAATAGCAAAAAAATTAAAAGTATATTAAAAAAATGACAACTCTTATGAATAAATGCATAAAATAACAAAAGTTAAACAAAAAGGTCTAATTTACCCTTAAAATCACTTAATTATTTGTAAGTATCTAATCAAATATATCAAATCCCTTGGTTTTGGTTAGAATTATAAGAGATTGAATTGTGTATTCATTTCCTTTTTTTTTATAACAGAATTAAGGTAATAGTTGGGTGATTTATAACATGTTTTAATGATACAAATAATATGAATTTCACGCCTAGAAAATTAAACGAACTTTAAATTAATTGATTAAATATAATTTCATGCTAACCTTAATCAATTTAATTTACATCCCTTAATTATAAAAAATTAAATTCGTGCCACCATTTAATTAGTTGAATTCACAACCCTTATTTGTATCATAAAAATATGAATTCACGAATTCAAATATATTTTGAAATGAATTAACAATTCTTTTAAAATGACTCAAATTGACATTTAATTTAAAATAAAATCCAAATTCACGTATGTAATTATTTAGATATTAATTCCAATTCACTTTAATAATTGGAAATAATAGTAATTTCAGTTTATGCTAATATTTTATAATTAAAATGACTCAAATTTCAAATAATTCGAAAAGAAATATGTTGAGGTTTTTTAAAAAAAAACTTTGGAGCTTTTTAGAATCATGGTTAAATGAAATAGCAAGTACAATAAATAAAGTAAAATTTGTAAATTTGATTTATTTCAACTTAGTTATTTAGATTTACAATTAAAATTGGGACGTGAATTTAAAACTTAATTCATTTATTTAACTTTTCACACCAACAATGTGAGAATTTTTTAATTTTGAAAAAGAAAAAACATTGAAATGACAAGTTACATATAGATTAAGGTTTGACTATAAAAAGAAAGGGTAAATGGACAATTTTGTTATTTTTTTTTTTTTTAAGAATTGATATTTTTTATCTCTCCAAATTGGCATAATGGTACACTTTTGTTGTCGAAATCTGATTAGTCATTAATTGTTTCATGTCATAATAAAAACTCATGTAAGTCGGATTGCCGAATTGTCAAATGCATAGATTCTGCACTCACTCACCCATCAATATTACTCATACAATATAGATGAATATTATCATATATGTTAAGCGTTAAACATTTAATATATATATTAATCATAAAATTTGGATGACTTAAATTGCAGTAAGTGTTAGGTTATTTTTATAAAATTGAGAAATTAAATTGCAATTAACCTCATTTTTTTCAAAAAATAATTAATTAAACCCACACCCTCAAATATCTAAGATAGGGGTATGTGCGGTCGGGTTTGAAGGCTAAGTATCGGCCAAACCAATAGTTATGGTTTGAAATTTTTACAAACCAAATCAGACAAATAATTATTCAAAACCAAATCGGTCACACCATATTAAAACGGTTTGGTTCGGCTGGTTTAAATGTTTTGAAAAATTATTGGACTGATAGTACAAACAATGAAATTTGTTTATTATTTTGACAATTTGTAATATCAATGTATAAATGATGAAAAGAATATAATTAAAATAAATATAATTCTCTTGCCATTAATTATAGATCGATGACAAGTAATAAATAAATGAGTTGCAAGAGAAGAAAATAGAAGTTGATTTATAAAGTCCAATTCAAAATAATATTAATAGTGGATATATATCAATATAATTGATATTTTGACTTTATAATATTTAATCGTCATTATTATTATTATTATATTTAAAATAATTTTATATATACGATTAATTTTACCATTAAAATTGTCGGCCAAACCAAATCATCTAATTTGCAATTTTTCAAACCAACCTCACAAGTTCATTTCCCTAATCCCAAAGAATTTTAGAATAAAATATTTTTACCACTTGCTACACTTTCGAGTAGGAAACAATTAGCCCCATTTTAATCACCTACTTTATTTATTATTTACTAAATGATAATTTAATTTTGAATGGATAGTCTACAATAATCAGATTCAAACTAAAACAATCTTTAATATAAAAAAAAAATTAAATTGTTGTCCCTTAGTTCGTTCGAGTGTAGTGATGAAAGTAATTTGTCTGAACTAAAAGATCACATATTCAAGTTTCTTCAAGATATTTGAGGGTGTGAATTTTAAAAAAAAATATTTATCTATTAAAAAAAAAAACTAAATTGCTACTTGGATCCATCATGTATGCAAATTTGTATTTGTATTTTGTTAATCACTTAATGGTAGATAGTCAACATATGTTAAAAGTGATTTGCCACTCTACTTAGGGATGTCAATTTAATCCGAAATCGATGGATTGGCCTCAATAATCTGAACAAAATACCAAATTAGGATTGAAAAATTTTTAACCGATAAAAATCGGGCTAAATGGGTAGCGGGTTAAACTGACTGAACCTGCCGGGCCACGAGTTTGCCCGACGGCCCAGTCCATTTTTAAAATAAAATTTCAAAATATTATAATATAATTAAATTATTAAATTTTGAAAAAATAAATATCAACTATTTTATACTATGAACTTATTTTATATTTAGATGGAAATGTTTTAAGTAAATTTTATATCACACAAATGATATACCTACATTTTTACTACTAAGAAATATTATTTTAAATAATTAATTTAAAAGAATATTTGAGAAATGATTGATATCTAAAATATTAATTATTATTTTAAATAAATTATATTTTTAGAGTTATTTAGTTTCACAAACTTATAAAATTATTTAGTAAAATTTTAATATATTGTTAAATAAATGCTTATTATAGTTTACTTTATGTCGTAACAAATTATTTAACATAATTTTGATACCTCATCCAATAATTATGATGTATATATATATATATATATATATAATTTTATTTATAAATAATAAATACTTAAGTTTTAAAAAAAAAATTATAATTTTGTGTGCCCAACGGGCGAACTCGAGAACCGAAAGACTAGGATTAAGGTTGAGAATTTCCAACCCGAAAAAATTATGGTCCATTTAACCTGAACCGATTAACTCACAACCCGAAACCAGCAGGTTCACCCCGTTTACATCCCTAACTCTACTACTAACTGGACTACCAGAAAAGGATTAATCTACTACAATATTTTTTGACAGTTAAATTGGAATGTATGTATAACCCTAGCTAGTGTTGTTGAACCGACCAAACCTTCAAATTTGAAGGTCACAAAGCTAAATTACTCAACAACATCACGCTCCAACTCCTCCTACCTTCTCTTTTTTTCCTCTCTTGCTGTGGCTTGCCCTTTTCCACGTCTCATTGTCTCCCTCAATGCGCCACCTCATTTTATGGCATTCGCCGCATTAGCGATTCATGAACTCTCTCGCCGCCACATTCTGCACCTCCGGCGGCCTTCTTTCTCGCAATGGTAAAACCCCTTAAACCCCATCTCCCGTATCCGATTCTCCTTTCCTGCCGCCGCTTCTCCGCCAAGCCCGATTTCCAAAATCAGGGCTTTCCCAATCTGGTCCACCGCGTCTGCGAAATACTCTCCAATCCGCGTATCCCATGGCCAGGAAGCTCGGAGCTCAAATCCTTGACGCCCAATCTGAAGCCTTCTCACGTGGCCAGGATCATTGAAACTCACACTAATACTGATTCTGTTCTGCAGTTTTTTTATTGGGTTTCTAAGTGGCGTTTCTACAAACATGATATGTGCTGTTATATGTCCATGTTGAATAGGCTGGTTAAGGATCAGAATTTTGCGCCTGCAGACCATGTGAGGATTCTGATGATTAAAGCTAGTAGAGACGAGCGAGAGCTTAGAAAGGTTGTTGATTTCTTGAATGAGATTAGCAGAAAAGGCCTTTCTTACAGTCTATATAGTTTTAATTCTCTTTTGATTCAGTTGGGCAAGTTTAATATGGTCGCTGCAGCTCAGAATGTGTATAAAGAGTTGTTGAGTAGTGGGATCAAGCCCAGTTTGTTGACGCTGAATACCATGATTAATATCTTATGTAAGAAAGGGAAGGTTCAGGAGGCTGAGATTATCTTGGCCCAGTTATATGAGTATGAGATGTTTCCAGATGTATTCACTTATACGTCGTTGATCCTTGGGCATTGTAGGAATAGGAATCTGGATAGTGCATTTGTAGTTTTTGATCAGATGGTAAAGAAAGGGATTGATCCCAATGCAGTGACATATGGTACACTTATTAATGGGTTGTGTGAGGATGGTAGAGTTGACCAGGCTCTGTCCATGATTGAAGAGATGATTGTGAATAGTATCAGGCCTACAGTATACACTTACACAGTTCCCATCACGGCATTGTTTGGAGCTGGGCGTGTAGATGAGGCGATCTCTCTTGTTGCAAGCATGAGAGAGAGGGGTACTCTACCCAATGTGCAGACGTACACAGCCTTGATCAGTGGATTAGCAAAATCCAACCAATTTGAAGTGGCTATTGGATTGTATCACAAGATGGTGAGGGATGGATTGGTTCCTACCACAGTCACGTATAACACTTTGATTCAGGAACTTTGTGCGAGAGGTAACACTCACGGTGCTTTTAGAATTTTTCAGTGGATGGAACGACACAGTCATTTGGACAAAGCTGAAACCTATAATGCGATGATCAATGGTTTTTGTGCAACAGGAGATGTTGAAAGGGCAATGGTTCTGTTAGGTGAAATGCAGAAGGTGGGTCCTCCCCCAAATACAATCACATATAACACTCTAATCAATGGATATGTCAGACATGGTTATCTAGATAATGCCAGGAGGGTGATGGAGTTGATGAGGGAAAATGGATGTAAACCTGATCATTATACATATTCAGAACTCATTTCTGGATTTTGCAAAGGGGATAATCTTGGTGCGGCATCTTCATTATTTCAAGAAATGATGCAGCAAGGTTTGAGCCCAAATCTGGTGAATTATGCTGCACTAATTGATGGCCTCTGCAAGAAAGGGAAAGTTGATGATGCGTTGACTTTGCTTAGAAGGATGCAAGAAGTTGGTTGCTATCCTAATATAGAGACTTGCAATGCTGTTCTTAATGGGCTATCTGAACAAAGCAGACTGTCTGAAGCCGCGGAACTATGCAATGACATGGCAGAAAACGGTCTGCTACCTAATGTGGTCACATATACTACTCTAATTAATGGTCTCTGTAAAAATGGTGGTTTAGATCTTGCATTCAAGGTTTTCCATGAAATGGAAAAAAGACATTGCTTGCCAAACTTGTATACCTATGGGGTATTGATCCATGGTCTGTGTCAAGAAGGCCGTGTTGATGATGCAGAGATCCTGATTGAAGAGATGGTGGCGAAAAAATTGTATCCTGATGTTATAACATATACCTCATTGATCAATGGCTTTGTATCTCAATGTAGACTAGACCGTGCCTTTTCTCTTCTTCGTCGGATGATAGATGCAGGTTGCACCCCAAATTACGTGACCTATTGTGTGTTGCTAAAAGGGCTACAGAAGGAAAGCCGGACAGTTGCTGAAAAAATTGCAGTGCAACATGAAATTGTGAGCGGTCATATTTTAGATGAAAAAGAAATTACTGTTGATACCTTCTGCAATCTACTTGTTAGGATGTCTCAGATTGGCTGTGATCCATCTACTGATACATTTTCCATCTTAATTGGTCATCTGTGTCATGAAGGCAAAAGTCACGAGGCAGATCAGTTGGTAAAAATTATGAAGGAGAAAGGGCTTACTCCTAACGAGGCTATATATTGTTCTCTGCTCATTGCTTATTGCAAGAGTTTGAGAGTAGACAGTGCTCTAGATACACTAAATCTGCTTAACACTCGGGGTTTCAACCTCCCTTTATCAGTTTATGCTGCTATTATATCAGCTCTCTGCAAAAGACAACAGATAAAAGAGGCTGAAGTGGTGTTCAATGGCATGCTTGAGAAGCAATGGAATGGTGATGAGATTGTTTGGACTATCTTGATTGATAGCCTGCTCAAGGACGGGGAATCACAATTATGCTTGAATTTTCTTCATTCGTTGAACTCAAAGAATATCCCCATTAGTAAGCCCACATATCTGATGTTAGCAAGGGAATTATCTAAAACTGATGAATCTGTCTTAGAGAACCAATTTTCTGATAGACTGCACGTCCTAGGAGACCAAAAACCAGGATAATGTTTTCTGGCTGTTATTCTGAAAATTCAACACATTTTTTTGTCTTGGGAAATACATTCTTATTTGATAGCCCTTGTATTTTCTGAACGAGGGTGACTTTTCTGCAGCATCCCGAGAACCGAATTATAAGCTTCATATTACAATCAAATAAGTGGTGAGTTGATTATGCTATTCCATTTAAGGATTTTTTTTTTTGTTACTGTATAGTTATTTGCTTTTCATGTTCTAGTTTACCACCTTTAGAAATATGAGTTCCACTGCAGTGATCTTGTTTTAATATCTTGCTTTTTTTTTTTTTTTTTCTCTAGGGTGCTAGTTGTAATGTAGATCGTACGTTGCTCATGCAGATATGATTGAGCTCAAATCTTGGAATCTCGCTCATAAATTTGTTATTCAGGACGACAGATGCAACCTGGTCAACTCGGTTTACCAATAATTTTAGGTAATACACAGACCCTAAATTTGTACTTTTTCTATAGTGATAAAAAAAACATAGTGATGTTTACTAGGATTTTTGTAACAACATCTGCTGACTAATGGTAGTGGGGCGCAATGTTAATTGGGTGCAAGAGATTTGCCTCGCTCATTTGGTCCATCACTTGTACAGAACACAATGCTAATATTAGGATCTTAGTTATATTACATTGACAGAAACACTTGTTCTCATTTCCCAGTTCTAACTGAGATTCATTTCTATTAATTACATCACTAGCCGATGTTGGCCCAGTCTTATAAATGTGTATGTATATGTACACATTTATATATGCATGTGTGTATTTATCTACCGACTTTGGTTATTCATGTGAACACACTATCAAATTTATCACACATCTCAATCTATGTATTAACTCTCACTTGCATCTGAAACCTGAAGGGAACTACAATATGTTTCTTTTGATTAAATAGATGGAAAATCTTTCTCTGTGTAAGGACAATAAAATGTTGAATCTAGTTAATCTACAAAGTTAGTATTTGGTTATGTTGCCTGATAGCTGGTGGCATGATAGCAATGAGGTTTTTTTTTAATATTTTGCTTTTCTCCATCTGGGAAACACCTAAGCCTAATTGCCTCCAGTCATTTTGTTGCTGAATATTCGGATTATTGCAATGGGAGGTGGAAATTAAAAAACTGACTTGGGAAAATATCATGATCTGATTTTTTAAGCATGTATAATGTGCCTCTCCATTCTGTGAGTTTGATTAGATAGAATTCCAAATGCATAAACCGGGACTGAGTATTTGCATGTATTTAAGTCTAGTTCCATCTTGTGGACCTTTCAGGCTAAACAGTAACGCTGGCAAAATTCCGGCATTCACAATCACTCTAGTCAGTGTGTGCTAGTGTATTGCTGAAATGCTAGTAGCCTCTGATTCGGACACTTCTCATCCAGGTTCTTGCATACTGCTCGGATGTAAACAAATGTACAGTTTTAGGGCCATCTATCTCTTTGATATTCAAGAATGCAAAATCGGAACTAGTTGCATCAAATCGTGATATAGTATTATTGCAACCGCGGAAAATGGCAACCGGCTTCACTTCTGGGATTGTGGTGATACCATTCTTTGGTTTTCATGGTCTTCTTGTAAACCTCTTGTAGTTTTTAGAGCTCTCAGTAGTCTTAGCATGTAAAATTGAACCATTCTTTCCAGCTTCCAATTGCTTCTTCTACATTTATTATACTGTTTGATATTTACTTGCAAATAAATGGTGTTGGTACCAGTTTTTCTAGGCCATGACGAGGTATGATAATCAATGGGTCTTTATCTTCGGCTTGTTTTGGCATGAAGCTACTAGCAACATTTGTTGATGGCAGCCAAATTTTGGTTCAAGAAAACAAGAGGGGCTAAATTTTCAGATTCAGAATAAATATCTTGACCAATTGTTTAAATATTCCTCTACTAAACATAGGCCTACCAAAATCACCATCTTTCGCAGCATATGATTCAATAAAACAAAGAAAAGCCCCTCCACTAGGCAACGAAAAAATCGACCTCATTAATAGAGTGCTCAAAACAAGCCGACGCCCACATACCCAACCTTATATTCCAATAAACATGTCCCTCCAACAACTATATCCATTTCCATTTGGCCTCTTCCTTTCACCATTTAGCTCTCTATTCAACTCCTTTTGCCTTCACCAAACTCTCACTCACCCCCCATCTCCCTATCTTCACATTTTTTTTCATTACTCTCTCAGACATCTCTCTCTTGGATTTTGCTGCAATTTCGTCATCACGGAATCATTCAAGAGGCTGCTTCATAAACCTCCAAAACTAGTGGGAAAAACAATAACTCCCATCTCCTATATATATACACTCTCTCTCATACACACACATCATGCAAGAGAGAGAGAGGGAGAGGGAGAATGGGGAGGCAAACCAAGGATCCAGCGATAGTGGGATCATCAATTGTGCTGCTGCAAGAAAGGTTCAAACAGCTGCAGAGATTGAAGGAGATGAGGGAAGAGAGACAGGTACACAAACTAATGCCTCAAACAGGTGATCCCCATGACCCCACGAATGCTGCTGCTGCTGCTTATCAAATTCAAGACCCTCTGGCCCTTGGACTCAACTCCACCTCCCATCACACACCACATTTTCGAGCCATGAATCCTCAGCAGTTTCCGGCTGTTCGAGGGCCCCATCATAATTTCTTTGAGATTGCTGATGTTGATACATCTCTTCGTCTCTAAATATTCTTTATACATATTTCTTTATGCATATATCTATATCCATATGTATGTGGTTTGTGGGATCACATTTTTCTTTATCTCCTTGAGCTGTTTTCTCCATGTAAGAGAAGTTGATAAAATAAGAGAACTCTTGTTGAAATGCATCCAAACAAACGTCTTGTAGCTGAGCTAATCAGAGAAGGGGTTGTCCTAGAATGGCTTGAGCCGAAGCAAGTTTCATTGTGATGATACTGCATGATGATGGATCTATAGATATTATGGTGGGATGATTGTAAGAAGTGGACAAACATGTGTGGTTGGTCAGAGAGAGAAACTTTCTATGTAATAAATTCAAAGTGTGAGGAATAAAGGGTACAATGTTGGTGTTTGGTGCAGTTGAGATTGAGAATATTGGTAAGAGTAGGTGGTGGCTTCTGCCTCTCTGCCTCTTCCTGCTACAATGCTTTTGGTTGTTTTCAATCAATACAAATCAGTATGCGACAATTTATTCCAAACAGTCTTCTTTTAGCTGATTTTGATTATTTATATTATTCTAACATGTGAATTCACATTATTTTACTATTGTTTTGACACGAAAACACTTATAATAAATCATCTATTTCTTTTCTCTAGAAAAGTAAGACCAGTGAACTCTCTTTAGCATGGTTGTAAAAATTCTTAAACCTATGAACAAGACCGAATCGAAATCCTTCAAATCAGTACCTCTATGTAGTTTCGACTAAACTGCCAATTTTTTTAAATAATTAAAATTTTTATAATTTAAATTTTATTTATTAATAAATGTATAGTATAAATTCTAAATATAAAAAAAAATTATTTACCGATTAATTATTGTCTATGGCTCACCTAAAGGCTAGTCCTATCCGAGCACTCAACTAGCATTAGCAATTTTTACATATAGCTGTGCTCGAATAGCATTAGCATTAGCAATTTTTTCAGTCATGGTTTTTAGAGAATCATGCAATCTTTTCTCTTTTAACTAGTGCACAATCGTCACTTATTACATGAAAAGAATTCATATTTTCAACATACTATTTTACTTAACTAAAAAAAAACTTTTTTCCATTTTCTACAATTTGAAACACTTAAAAACACGTTTGTTTAACATATTTTCAATTTTCACTATTACCAAAAAAGCTTTCATACCAACCGCAAAATACAATTCAGTTTCAACGTAAAAAATTAGATGTAGTATATTTTTTCATTTTTCAAACTCAAAGCATTTATCACAGAAATGAATCAATGATCTACAAATACCTATACATCTCGTGGACGACACTAAAAATGGTGAAAATGGAATATATATTAAAAATAAAAAAAACCTTTCAACAGTAAAATTGCTCACTCCATAAACTAAATCACCCAAACCTTTAGAGAAGAGATTTAGCGATTCACTGCTCAACTTTGTTTGGACAATCTTCAAAATACAATAATATTTACCTAAAATGCAAAGTTATAAAAGCTTACCAAAATTTTGGTGAAAGAAAATACAACTGAAACGGGACATTCTCTCGAAATTAGGAGCTTCACAGACTCATTCTATTGATCCTATTCACGTAATACAACATTCAACTTCAACATCAATGAGCTGAGATACACCCTTAGCTAAACCACACTGCGGTTAATGGCCGTGAGCGAAGGTGGATGGTCGCCGAGAGCTTCCAAAAATCACATAGACAAAGCATCGTTCACAAGAAGAAAAACCGAAAACGCACCAGCCAGTTGGTGTGATAAACATCAGTATCCTCAACATTATTACATCATTTCACCCGAATCTTCCTTTGATCTATGCTTTCGTTTCTTACTCCTGCCAAAACAAATCAAACATGCTTTACATGAGAGAGAGAGAGAGAGAGAGGGAGGGAGTAAACCAGAGGTATATAAGGAACGTACTTCTCATGTGAAGTTGGATCCAAACACGATTTAAGTTTCCTATCGATATGCTTTACATCTTTTGAGGTTGGGGTCTCGAGCTTATTTATCTGTCATAGCATCAAAACCAACACGGTCAAGTGAACACAACCAACTCTGTGTATGTAGTGAGGGTAGTGTGGCGAATTCAGGAGGCAAACTATACCAGTGCATCGATTGCATTCAAGGAAACGTTGAGCTCTGAAAAGCCATGGGATGGATGCTGCCGAGATAGAACATTCTTGAGGTACCTGTTCAAATAATTATCTTCAGGAGTAAATAAGCATTCACCACTACATAATTTCACTCAGGGGGTGGAAGCTTTTGAACCTTTCAAAGTCGAAAGTTTTATGCAAGTCGCAAGATCTACGTAAAGCTGCAAATGCCAACTGCTAAAGCAGAAACAAGTATATTATAAACCAGTAAGATAGTGTATCAGCAAAAATATTAAGGAAAACAAGAATGCACATAAATATGAAAATGCGATTTAACCAACTGCTAATGTGATTGCAAGAAACATCACCTTGATGCTATTTGAGGTATTGAGTTTGTTATGGTGTGGGGTTTGTCCCACATTTGATGGGTATATGAGCAAGGTCAATCATTCACCTTTGACCATGGTTTTGGGTGAAGTTAGGGCTCCCTAACTTATGTGCCTAACAGAATCGCCACGAAGTTTTGGGCAGGAATTGTATGATTCAAGATGTGGTTTTACTTTTGGTTTCGGCCAGGGGGAAAGGGGGATCAAACAATCCTTTACAGCAATCATATGCACAGAAAGGAACAATTGGCTTCAGTGGATGACATGGGATAACTGTCTATCTCCTATTACATGTTTAATTTCACAAGAAAGAGCACAAATCATCTATCAATATTCAAGCAGTGACACAGGATTCCTTCACGAGCTAAAGAAGCAGCCAACTGATTCTTGATGTTAATGAAATATATTAAACAAAAAAAACACAAGTGGGAAATCTTTGTGTATGTTGTATTGCTCATCAACTCAAACCACATATTTATATAAGATAACTGATCTACGCAGCATATTGAAGATGCCCTACCTATTCTATCAAAAAATAAACTAATAAAAGACCATATCATCACTATCCTATTTAATTTATTATATGCCAAAAATATTCTCTCACTTGAAATGCACATTCAGAGCATAAAACTCATCAATAATGAAGATATTCAGTAGGCTGATAGATGCTATGGACAACCTAAAAAAAGCATCAACTGAAGCATGCGCAATTTGCACTAGTCAATTCAACATAGGCAAAACACTTAAATTCTTTAGGGCATCATGAATACTTGGCAATACAAGAGATGAAAACATTATTAATTTGATTCGTAGAGATAAAAAGCATATATGTTCTAGCTAATAATAATGAAACCATGAAATTGAAAAGGAAAAAGCTAAATCAGAGCTACACAAATTTCTCCGTGTAGATACTCGATCTTAAGGTCACAATCAAATGCAAATGAAACATCAGGAATTGAGTGCACAATATAGTACCTGCCCTGGTGGGAATAGAAGAGGAGCATCAGTACGCATAATTTTATCAACTTCAGCTTTCGCAGAATCCTGCAAATTCTGCCCAAAATAAAAATAATTGAAGAGTCAAAGCATGACAAGGACATGAGGGCCATATAAGTTCGTTTTGAATTGAAGACCTCTTGCCAAATATGGGCCATCATCCAGGCAATCACTAAACTCACATATCATGAGATGCTAATTGGAAGCTATAAATTCATCACTTAACAGGAGCTGATATCGTATATGTCTTATTGGATTAATCACAAAATCATGCATATGGTGGACACCTAGAATCGAGATAGATACATATATTTGATCTCCTATTAAAACAATATATTGTCCTCTTTTTCATGAAACTGCAAGACTTGAGCCTTATTCGTATAAGTTCACATGTTCTGCATCTACAGTAGAAGGATAATTTTGAACATATAAAGAATATTTATTGTTGAACACTTTCACCTAAAATAAATAAAATATAATATGAGAGTTATAGCAGCAGATACACTCACAAAAGTTGAAATAAATTGCCAGGAATAAATCAAAAGGGACCTTAAACTTCTCAGGCTGCCTTGCATTTGCATCACCAAACTCCTGCCAAGTGATGAAAAGTTTTAAGTAAGCCACTCATGTAGAAATGATGTATACCAACAAAGGGAAGCGAGAAAGAAGTTGCAGCATATGTGCAATTATAATAATGAGGAAAAAACATTAGTTCTTTTATTTATCATTTACAATTACAATAGAGAACCTGCATATCAGTGATAAAACCTTCAAGTGCTCTATATGGAGCATAAACAATAAGGTCAAATCCTAGACTCTGCATAGGGGAAAAAACCCAATATCAATCAACTGGAAATTTACAATAGCTTCTATGCAGTAAATCTATATGATATATTCATACCTGAAGAACCAGCATTTCGTTATCAAGAATCATCTGATGATTCTGTTCAATCCCTTTCCCAAGCTCCTCGGCTGATACATGGTTCTCCTCTGCCTTACAAGCAGCATATATGCAGGTTAACCTGCAATGCCAATGAATTACTTGAGTTGTCCATTGACGGATAATGACGGGCAATATTTACTAGTAATGATAGATCAGCTTGGTATTTCGTTTTTTGTTGTTTTGGTGGGAGTGGGTGGGAATGCAGAAAATAATCACACGTGGGCTTTGCTATGCCTTCCCCATTACCCAGATTATGTGGTTTGCCTTTCTAATGATCCTTTTCTGGAATCTCAAAATCAAACAATAACACATTTTAAAGAAATGTGATGAAGAAGCAATCATACATGATATTTTTCGGATGATGTTCCATGACAGACCATTGTAAATAAAACCTTTTAAAGTAAATAAGAGCAGTGGCCTGCACAGCAAGAAAAGGTAAGTTTGAATAACAATAATCTGTAATCTTTACCTAGCATTGATCCCAGAGACAAAGTTACCTGTATTTTACGTGGAAACTTGAAGGCATCACACACATCTTGGATTTTAAACTCGTAAAAAGCCCTCAAAAGTTGTTCTTCTTCTATCTTGAGAGCTTTTGGACGTGAATGTTTGTCAGCTGAATACCAGCATTGTGGTGACACGGAAATGATTAAGTGAGATGACAACAAACAAATGCAGATCCCAGTAAAGATAAATTTTTTTTAAGAAAGCCTTACCTTTTGCATCGTTTTGCAGTTCAGCATAAGAGAAGGATCCATCAACATCTACCTCCATCCGTGTAGCTCCATACTTTGACCACACATCACAGTCTTAGCATCATTGGAATGTCATATTGCACAGACATACTATAATCACAATAAGTTTTACCAGGCGAACTTGAGCTCAATTGAACGACAGTATGATGTCCACAAAAACTTCTCCATCTATCTCAAAAAAGTAATAACATTATGTTTTTTTCAAACTAGTTTGATCGAAGTTGGATCTAGAACACTAAATATTAATTTGGACTCCAACAACCAGTTCACAGACTACAATTGTGCAGGCGTATGACCCTCAACCAACTTCAACTTCCTTCAACAAAATCAACCTTTGACAAGATGTGAAATCTAAAATGGGACTTCTAAGATTGTAGCATCTGAGTAGTCGGCACTGAGAAAAGCAATGGCAACATGCAAAGTGGTTGTTGAACTATATATCTACTATCCATGAGTTAAATATTGGAAAGCTACGAAGATATCTTCACCAGTGGGGCAGAAGATAATGATTCCCGAAGAATATTTGGCTTAGATTAGCTCAAGTATTGACCGACGCTCTGAAGACGTTGGATTAAATAAGTAAAAGAATAACGCTAGTATAAGAACATACCTTCTCAAGTGCTTGCTTAGCTCGTTTGTTAGCCTCCTTGTATTTTTCCTTCTGCAAAATTCATAAAAATGTTAAGCCTCATATCAAACAGTAGAAATAGATTTTCAATTCTTGAAAAGCACAACGTATGATCAGAGAAACAACAATATCTTCGTGGGCCAATACAATTGGTGATAAAGCAGCAAGCATGAAAATAATTAACTGAAGGTTACCAGAGCCTGAGGTGTGAATATCCACTTGGCTCTGTGTGTCGAAGTCGTAAAATCCGCCATTGATCTCTGTTCTAGAACATCAAAAATAAAAACAAGAACAAGAACAAAAAAATGAAAAAGGATTTATTACCATAAAAATATCTGTACATATTATTTTTCTGTCCTTCAAATGGATGATGCAACGACTGTGAATAAAATTCAAAAGAAAACAGCAGAGCATCTCGTGGTTTCACCTTTTATTAAAAATAAAGCTCTCAGAATCACGAATAACTCTGAAACTTCACATATCGGCAATGTAAGAGCCCGCATTTACACAATGAAAATTTAAAATACTTCAGAGACATTTTTCGTTCAGAATTTGACTCATCCAATTCCAGATTTGAGGAATTATGATAAACTCAAAATCACACAATGAAGTCGCTGGAACTACTCCACATAAAACACTTATTCTCACCGACGCGTGAATTTGGGATTTTGGACAAGCAAATTGAGAATGCTGCTGAGTGAAATCGAATGAAAATGTGGGGACACTTCACTTCAACCCCTCTTTTTCCATTATAATACTCCATTCATCCCATTATTCCACTTTTGTTATGCACCAATATCTGTGTGCAGTAAAATTAATATTTTATTAATATGATAAGATTTTTTTTATTTTAAAAAAGTTGACTAATATGGCGGAACAGAAGAAAATAGAAATATAGACTAATTTGGTGGGATAGATGGAGTATAAATTAAGCCTCCAAACTCTCGTTTATCTCACTTTTAGCCCCCAATAATCTACTTGCACTATATTAATAATCTTTTGACCATGAAATTTTATTAATTTTGAAAGATATTACTTCCTCCGTCCCTTTTAATTAGTTCACTTGGAAGTGAGCACAATAATCAATGTGGTAAGAGATAGAAGAAATTAATATTTTTTTAATGAGTGTGTATTAATATTTCTTTTTAGGTAAGTGAACAATTAAATGGGACGAACAAAAAAAGAAAGGTGGACAATTCAAGTGGGACAGAGGGAGTAATATATATCGATAAAAGTTGGTCCCAATTTAGAGAGTTAAATACAAAGTGAAAAATTTTCTCGTCAATTCTGGTTATCAAAACTTGTTAAAGATAGTTAAATCTTTTATCTACACTAATGACTTAGCAAGTTGTTGAGTTTTAAATCAAAAGCAGTAAATAGCAAAGCAGGTAAAGACACAGATATTTATAATGGTTTGGAGTCAAATGTCCTACGTGAACTCTTCAACCTCACGGGTTGGAATACACTAGAACCAGTTATAAGGTGTTAGGAGTTTTTGTTAGAAATTCCTTCCTTATATGATGCTTTGATGAGTCAAACATACTACTAGATTGTGTGTCTCTAGGTAGATTAACTCAAACTTGTAATGTCCTGTATAGGAATTATGGAGTTATAATAGGAGCTTATTACAAGCTTTAGGAGACTTGCTAGTTGAAATCCTTTCACTAGCAAAGAAGCTTGTTTGGAGATTGCTCGCTAAATTGTCTATACCAGCAAAACATCTCTGGAAGAAGCTAGCTTACACGTCATCACTAGCTAGTAATCCACCAGCAATGAGCTTACCAGCAAGAGTCACCTGCAAGGCATTTCCCAACCAGCAAGAAGAAAAATGCAAGTCAGACAAGCAAATACTTTACAAGACCAGACTTTAAGAAATGAGACCTTAAAGTCTGTGATCCTTAAAGCTTGTTCGTCCAAGGAATCCACCAGCAAACATTCCTCAAACTGGCTACGAGTCGTTCTGACCAAAGCAGCAAAAGTCCATCTGCTCTAACAGAAATGACACTGTGAGTCAGAAAAATAGAGACCTTGATAGAACGGGTTCTATCTGTCTCACAACGGCTCCAAATGGCTACGAATTCAAACCTTCCAAGGAGCGCCTATAAAAGGAGGCTAGATCCTATCAAAAGAAGGTTACTTTTGGCCAATCAACTTTTTTATCATCTTGTGCCAATCATTCTCGAAAGCTACCAACTCACAACATTGAAAAGCTTTCAGGCTACTCTATCAGCTTTTCATGTTCCATCTTGAACACGAGGCTATGTGCGTCTAGCAAGAGCTACTTTAATTTTCTTACTTCCTAAGTAAGAAAACATCTTGGAGTTGTCATTTCTCAGGTGGAAACTATAACGGGTGTATACCACAAGCGGGCGTTCTCAGGAAGAACTCAAACTCCTATGACCAGCTGGAGGCTGCGACGTGCGCCCTCACTCCAGATCCGAATAAGTGAAGGAGAGCAAAGGACTTGGTGAGTGCACTAGTGAACTGGTGGACGCGGGCATTCATCAACTAGCAATAGATCATGCGTCATCTTTATAATTCCCAACTTAGTGTTTCCAGACTGCGCATCTGAAGAGAGGACATAGGACGGTTTAGTCCAAACCTATATAAATATTTTGCTTATTTATTGCTTTATTTAATTTTCGCATTTGATTTAAAACACAACAACACCTCAAGTGTTGGAGTATATTACTGAAATCAGACTAAGTAATAAATATCACTTGCTAAGTATCCGCATTTTTTATCCTGAGCTTGTGCCAGAATCACCAGCTTGGAGGGTCTAACCCTGAAAGACTTCTGCCGCATTTTTCCGAACTCTGATTTTGGGACCAACAAGTGGTATCAGAGCAGTTGGTCTTTACAGATTAGTTGTTTTGAGTCGCTTAAGACCACATCCATATTCCTTGCAGATTTTTTTCTTAGCGAGCAAGTTACAAGATGAACATCTTAAAGCTTCCACCATGCAATGCGGTGACAAAAACGCGTACAGCTAGATGTAATAGCTCATGAGTTGATTCTCTCAGCTCTCCTGGAGTCGATGGTGGATGACGTGATAGGGTTCAATTACATGAAAGAGGTATGGGACTACCTGAGCGGTCTGAGCAAAGAAACAGACCAAATGAAGCGTAACAAACTTTAAGGAAATATTAACACTTATATGAAATCTTATTTATTGCATGGATATGATTTATTAGTTATTTTCATGTTATTCAGATTAAAAGTTCAACCCTAGATCTGTGTTTTTGTGATAACCTAAAGTTTATAAACTATGTAAATTAATTTAATTAAGGCTAAGTAAGGATTTATTAGTTTTAATTTGAAATTAATTAGAAATCAAAATGTAGCTTGCGGAATCACTTGCATGTCTAAATTTTTCATGGATTATATAGATAAGTATGATTTAGCATACTTTAAGTGTTCATGCAAGTGAAAATTTACGTCGGAACCTCGAGTTGAGTAATTAGGGTTTCAATTTGATAATTAAACCCGAATGAGCCACAACTTGTGATTGGAAGCTACATTTCTCGAACCAAGTTGGGGACTACTAGAATTTAATGTTACGAATTAATCCAATTGATCGAATTGAGGATACGAGGTTCGAGTAAAATTTAGTGTATAGTTAAAGCGAAGTTGACTTAATTATAATGGATAATTACAAAAATATATATAAATTATATAAAAAGAGAGGATTTATACATGAGTGTACATTTGTCACTCCAATACACTAAGGCCGTATGACTCATCATAATAGAGAGGCGGTGGGTTATTTTTGGATCAAAACAGAGTTAGAAGCAATCTAAATTACTTTTCTCCAATTCAATTGAGAGCGAGAGCCCTAAAATTTCCTGAACTGCTGTCCGTCCATTTTCTGATCAAACTAAGCAAAATTTGTTAAAATTTCCTTCTCAAACCTGAAAGTTCTCATCGAGTAGTTAAATTTAGACACCAAATTCTCCTGATTCGGTGGAGAAATGAAAGAGATATAGCACTGTGAAGTTTCAGCTGCCTAAAGTAGAGGTATTGCCAAATTCAGCCATATAATCGATGGTTTGGCTTGATAGCTGAATGAATTTGATATTTAAGGATCCTATCTTAACTAATAGATGGAATAGTTGCGGAGGAATCGAGATTAAAAGGTGGAAACTTGTGTGATTATCCAGAATTTAAGAAGGTATACCAAGTTCTTAAGTTGGGTGATGTTCTTGGTTATCAATTTGATGCTTGGACATGAATATGCATTTACGGGAACCTGGTAGGATAAGAAATATATATTTGTGTTTGTATGGAATTGTATGTGAGTTAGTTATGAAAACTTGTGTGAAGGTTGAAAAATTGGAGACGGCTCGGCGATGCACCGAGCTAAATGATGAAATTCCTAGAAATGAAATATCAGTTGGTGGGTTGTGTGAAGAAATTGATTGGTCTCATTCCACTTGTTTAATTATTTAAGATCCAACCATGAAAACATAAATTAATAATTACTTCATGCATAATATCAAAGCTTTAGTTGAATGCTTAAAATAAATTTTAAAAAAATGGAGATTTTAGAGAATTTCATCATATTAATATATGGTGATTTACGTGAAATCAGAAAAAAAAAAAAAAATATTTAGTAAGAAAGACATACATGTTATATACATAAATTATGGAGTTGGTAATGTCTAATTCATACGCATAATCTAAATTAGATTATTGATGTTCAATTGTAAAGTTTTAGTTATGATTTTAAATAAGAAATTTAGTTAAAATGAGTTTGATTAAGAGTTTGGAATTTAGTTAGTTTGAGATAAGGAGGAGCTGTGGAGTGATTTAATTAAAACTTGATATTTTTAATGATAAGACGAAAGGATGATAGTATTTAGATAAATGTTTTAGCTGTGATAAATTTTTTTATTTCAATTAAAATATGTACGGGAGCTTCGTGAATGAAATTCTAAGTAAGCGAATACTTAGTTGAATTCGAATAAAATAAGTTATTTATAAAGTAAAATTTGAATTTAGATTTGAGTGTGTATGCTTTAATTGTGAAGCATCATATGTGTATACTAGTATAGCACCCCACGCGATGCGTGGGAAGTTTAATTATTTTATTAAAGTAATATTATTTCGATATTTAATTTATAAACAAACAACATAATTTTTTAATGTGTAAAATGTAAAATTGTATGATTTTTTTTAACATATATAACATAAACTAATAAAGTTTATATAATATATGTTGGGGCCAGGTCCTGGCGGACCAATCCACTGGCTTAACCCAAGGAGCCCGCCAATCGTCCTTGCCCCAAACATCTTCTTGGTGGGCTTGCCGGCCCAAGTCGAGCCCACCAAAAAGCATGCATCGGTTTTTTCGCTCCCTCATCTCTAACCGATTCCATGATTATTGTGGTCGAACAAATAATTGGCGGTCCACAAGGGAAAAGGTGGAGATGTCGAGTATTTTGTTAGGATTAATTTAGGCCCAATATGATGTAGTGGGCTATCTCTTTATGTCTATAAAAGGAGAACCCCTCTTACTTCCAAAGAGATTACTTTTTTTGCACAACCAAGCTGAAATATTGTTCAATTAATCACTACGGTCCAGCTCGAATCGAGGTGCGTAATTTACTCTGATAAATCTTTACGTTGACTTTAACCGGAACGTTGGCCCAAAATGTTAAGATGAGCGAATTGAGACGGAGTCCATGTCAGGGGCTACGCCAGACATAGACACATAGACTGTAACCAAGAGAGAAAGACAACTTGAGCGGAGGGTTAATCTACTCGAGGGGATCAGGACCTGGATGATTGGCGTTTAACACCTGAGACGACCATCGCACGCAATAGCTCACTGACTCACAATCCACTACTAATATTGCCGAGACCGAGATCCTTGCGCGGTCATCCCCTCCTACCTTTCTGGTTTGTGCAATAGATGACACAACTAATCCCGAGGACCACATGACCCCCTCTATAAGTAGAAGATGTTCACGACATCGTTTTTAGACATCATTAGAGAGGTATAAATTTAAATCAAATTGAAACTCAATAATATATATATGAGATATTATATTATATAATTCTAATATTATTTCATTCATTTTTAATATATATATATAAGGAGCAGATCATGTGAGAAAAATCCATGTGAGAAAGAGAATGAATCTTATTCATTAAATCTCAATAAATCAATAGTTGATATAAAATCAAGTAACAACTGTAACACAATCAAGCAACATAGTAATCAAGCAACAACTAAAACACAATCGAGTTGTGATTTAGTTGTTGCTTGATTGTATATCAACCATTGATTTATTCAGATCTAATGAATATGGTTCATTCTTTTTTCTTACAGATTTTTTTTTACATGATCTCATACCACTCTAGTTGATCGAACTAAACGGATATTTTATAGTATGTCCTATTTGATTTGAACAAACTATTTGATAAATGAGATTTTCAATATGATAATGCAGTAGCCTTGCATAAAATTTTAATATAAATAATCTATTCTTGAATTAAAACGTATTTCGACATGTAACATAAATAAAATAAATATTTAGCAAGTGAATCTTTGTTTATTTACAAAGAAATGTATTTATTGTCCTTTTAGAATCATGAATACATTAATCATACTTATTAAATGCATATCCATATTTCTTTTGGAAGAACAATTATTTCATATTAACATAATAATATTTTTAATGTGTCCATTGCTGCTTCTCCAACTAACTAAAACAATGCTAAAAAAAATGATTAACTAAAACCCATTGATACTACTTTAATTAGCATTAAATAAATTGCTTGAGTATAAAGACTATATCGTAATTCAACCAAATAAAATGATATAAGAATTGCTTTAGTTTAGAAAGGTTCATATAGTATATTATTTTAAAGAATTTATAAGTTTTTTATGAATAATATAAATACAATACTTTTATTAATAAAATGATCAGTAAATAAGACAATATTATTAGATTGTAAGACTTATATATATCACAAAAATAAAGCAGAATTCCAAATCTCCACAATACCAAAAACATCTAAATTAAATAATAAAATAAAAATATCATAGATCATAAACAACTAAAACATTAATATTCATCTTGGGCGAGTAAAATTCATATGAAATCAACTTTAGAGTTTGTTTGTTACTAAATGCAAGGTTTGTCATCTTATAAATTAAAAGGCTAAAGGCTATGTATAAGAAATAAAATAGAGTTCTGTGCAATAAGAAAATTTAATTTTTTATTTTACATTATTAAGACAATTTTAATATTAGTTGGAAAGAGAACTTAATATTAATACAACAAACCACTAAATATTGTATTTAAAAAAATCATCCTATAAAGCAGTTGAAACAAAAAATATATATATTTTGAAAGAGAAAAATGTAAATACATAGATTTTGGGCTATAAATGTGCTTCATTAACATAATAATGTACTTAATAATCGAAATACAAATAAATAAGAATTTGGAGTGAATTAATGCAAAAAAAAAAAAAAAAAAAAACCCCACAATCACATGCATAAACTATCATATTTCATTCCTGAACCTCTCATCTAATTCATCCCGCTACTTTCCTTTATACAAATAGATTGAATTCAAACTTAACAATTTAGAAAACTCATATAGTAACAAACAAAATTTCAGTAATAATAAATTAAGTGATTGTGGTATTCATGGAGTGTCTACATCTTTTAGAAACGTAGGGATTAGAGAGGACTGTCGTGATTCATCCTCGCCGCTCGATCCCATGTCCATGCTTGTCCTTTGGCTTAGGTCTCATTTGTTCAACTTCGCAGTCTCTAATTAGCTGTTGTCAACAACATGTAGCTACAATTTTAACCAGAAAAATCAGTGGTGAAATTGTTAGAAGTTGTAGCAGATGTAGGACAATAACAAATAAGAAATAATATAATAAACAAAAACACAAAAAAAATGCATAACAAACAAAAAATAAAAATAACAAAGGTTAATGAATGCAAAAAATGACCTGCTGCAGCTAGTTGAAAGTTTCAAAGAAGAAATAAGAAAATGAGTTTATTATGAATTCCAACCCAAATTTTTGAACCATTTATACGAATTAATTGATTAATTTATAATGGTATGATTTGTATTAGTTCTGATTTTTCGCTTGTTGTAATGTCAACACATTAAATTCCTTCCATAATTTAATTAAAAAAAACATCTTTCCATAATATTTGAATGATTAAATTATGGTTATTTTATTTGGGTTGTGATTGCGTTCCATATTAATTTTACTTACTTTACATAGTCATATTGTAAATTATTGTTTCCATAACATTCATTAGATTATTTTTAGGAAGCCTTTTTTTTGCAGGAAAAAAATAAGCTTTAGGATCCTGCTTATAATTAAGAACATATAGATACAGATTAAACAATTTTATGTATCTCTAATTATAAATTGATATTTTGATCTTTTCACTAAAACTTGATTTTGTGTATCTCTAATTATAAATACATTTCCGATCAACTAAAACGATTTCTCAAAAATAAAACTAAAACTTAAAGGGATATTTTGACTTTCTCAAATTGGATAATTAATAAATTGATAGAGATCCAAATCAAATTAAATTTGGTACAATATAAAAGAGCTATATATGATAGCATGATATACAAAAATATAATCAAATATTTAGAATTTTATGTCCATATGGATTAAAATATCCATATCAATATGATACATAAATCCCATATTTTTCGGATCCATTTTTATTTTCCCTTTGAGCGTGGTTACAACATGAGTTATAGAGATTTCTTATGATTTTATGTTTCCATAAAAATAGCTCAATTATTAACTAATTAATATAATTAAATATCTTCATTCCATAAATCGCATTAGATCATATATTAATATATATATAATTAAAATTCTTTAAAATTAAATTAAAGGTTTTCAATTAAAATTATTTTATTTTTTTTAAAACTATATATGATTACCTTTTATCTTATTAAAATTTTAGTAGATGATTTTAAATCAACTAACTGAATTAGTTGATATGTTTTTATAATTAAATTAAGTTAAATATTTTTTCATTTAGATTAATAAAATCAATAAGTTGAATAGTATATATTTTTATGATCAACATGCATCTATTAAATTTCGATTTACTAATAAATCCATTTCTTAAATTTGTTTCCTTAATTAATAAATTAAGATTTAGTATTCATTTATATTTGTAAAACTATTTATATTTCGAATATCATTGAAATTGTTTTAAATTAATGAACTAAGTAATTGAATTAATGAACCATTAATGCAAGTGAATATTTCCATATATTATCTCCGGTATTATTTTAATATATATATAGATTTGTATTATTTGTGTGAAGGATACAATCCGGGGCAGGCAAGGGCTTTTGCAAACCCGAACCAACACCCGAATCCATAACGGACGAAAGGTGGGCTTTTCTAACTGAAAATCAAATCGTTTTTGAGCATCTAGCTCTATTTCCTAAAAATATATAAAAATGTTTTGTTTTAAAATTGAATGTTGTGCCAAAATATTTTGTGTGTCATATCTGTTTCCTCCGAGCCATACGTAGTTGGCCGGAGAGTTAATGACGTTAATGGGAAATGAACTGGGTTTGAGTCCCGAGTTATTTTTCATTGATTGTGAGCCAGGATGTCAGTCCCCTGAGCCACAATATCAAGTGTTCAGTTCCTTGATATGTTATTTACTAACGATCGGGTCTTGAGGCTTTGTGTTCCGAGACTAGTGCACTATTGTTGACAGTTGGTTAAGTGGTTCGGCCATTTCTAACTTGTCAATGTGACTTGGAAGTAGGCCTGCTTCCTTGTCACCTAACTTAAACAGATAATGACCACATGCGAGTTAAATGTCATGACATATGAGTGAAAATTATTTGTAAGCACGGTTTGCTTTTAACTAAAACCCCGTGACTTACTTGTGTGTGGCGCATCATTCATAATTAAAATGTATGTTTTCGGGACATGTGTTCATTGGGTACGCGGTGTACTCAGCCCCTGTATGTTATTTCTAAAACATATAGGTTAAGCTGCGGAGAAGGAAGAGGAATGTGGAGGAATGTAAATAAAGAAATAAAAGTTTCCACAGCATGGTCCTGAGATATGCATATCTCCGCCACGTAAAACTCTGCTGCACGAACCTCTGTTTTTGAACTCTTCCCTACTGTTGATGTATTTTAAATCTTAAAAGCTTGTAAATTAAATACCTATCTTTCGTTTACTGTTAAAATATTATGTTCAATGAAATGATTTTAAAAATTAAACTCTTGTTTAAATTCTAGTCTTAATTCAAAATGGAGAAATGAAATATGATTTTAAAACCCGTCGCGCTCTCATAATTGGGGAAGTAAAATGGGGGCGTGACAGTTTTCCTTTGTTTGCTTTAAATCATATTTTTATTTTCAAAATCCAAAAAATCTTTTTTCTAATTTCTCAAACAATTTATCCAAGAACTATGTTTTAGTACATGAGTTTATTTCCTACATCATTCCCTGTGGGGTTGACACACGAGTTATAAATTTATTTGCCACTATTTTACTACAATTTATCTGGTAATTTTCTAGTGATCACAAGTACACCATCTCGATGTCAAGTCAATCTTTCTGAATTTAAAACTCGAAGAGGAGGTTTACATGACTCAACTAGAGAGGTTCAAAATCACAGGGAAGGAGCACATGTTGTTCAAGTTAAAGAAGACAATGTATGGTCTTCGACAAGCACCTCAAGGTTGGAATCTAAAGCTTGATCAAAGTCTGAAACCGATAGGTTTTACAAGATGTGCACAAGATCAAACAATGTACATAAGAGGTAGCACTGACTCGAGAATGATAGTTGGTGTTTACATGGATGATTTGATCGTAACATGTGAAGATTCGAAGGCAGTTGCAGTCTTCAAGAAGCAGATGATAGGGGAGTTTGAGATGAGTAATCTCTGATTGCTATTGTACTATCTTGGAATCGAGGTAACTCAGTTCGAGGATGGTATTTCGATCAAGCTTATGCCAAGAGATACTAACCTAGTTCGGGATGCTTGATTGTAATTCTACCAAAATACCATTGGAGTCGAGGGCTCAACTCCACAAAGGTCTTGGAAGACAATCAGTCGATGAGATAGAATATCAAAGAGCCATCGACTGTCTTCACTATTGATAACTCCCTATAGGAGTTATTATTTTAGTATTTTCTTGGTGTTTTTTAATATTCTTTTGAGTGTTTCTAACCCTTTTTAGGTTGTTTTGTGTTCTGTTTACCTTTGTTTGCATTGTGTATCTTGTATAGTTGTGTTTTGCAGTTTTTATTTGTTTTGAGGGAAAAATATTGAGAATAACCGAATTTCGAGCTAAAGAATTGAAAGAGTAATTTGCTGAATGTAATGTTGGAGCAACGAAGTAGCATCACTGCGAGCTGAGAGACTGTACCAGGGGGACCACTTTGCATATATAAAAGTAGAAGTGTTTTTAGAGCTTTTTTTTATTACAAGTGTCCCTCAATTTTTTGACATCACACAAGGGCAAAAAAAGGCAGCACACAATTGTTGTAAAAAGTAGGGCATAAAAGGAGGAAAGATAATATCAAAGGGGTCTCTCCAAGTCACACACAATTGTTGTAAAAAGTAGGGCATAAAAGGAGGAAAGATAATATCAAAGGGGTCTCTCCAAGTCACA
>JAPKLW010000394.1:338159-374901 GCA_026898455.1 Plectranthus barbatus | reverse complement strand
GCATAAAAGGAGGAAAGATAATATCAAAGGGGTCTCTCCAAGTCACAGACGATTCTGAGATAAAGAAGAGGAGAGAGGAGAAATGAGATGAATAATAACAGCTCAAAAGAGTGCTACCGATTTTCTTATATATTTAGCTTATGCTCTTAGTTAATAGAATGAAGGATAGTTGGAACTTAGTTTTAATTGTTTATTTTATGATTTCAAGGATGAGCTAAACTTGTTTTGAATTTGGGTTTGTGAGTTTGCTTTTATCTTAGATCTGCAATATTATTTTTTCCTAATATGAACCTATTTCTAGCTAGATTTGATTATTATTGATCCTTTTGAGTTGATTGATCACCGCAACTGTTTTATCCATATTTTGGCTAGAAGGTTGAATATATGAAGACAAATATGAGGTTAGAGTGTTAGCTATGCATAGACATATGATAGCTAATACCCATTTTAAACAATCTGGTATCGAATGACATGTTTTTCATCTGCACTAAGCATAAACATATGATTTTGTGGGTGTTGAGGCATGATCTAAGCGAGTCGACAAGCTGCATTTAGTAATTGTGAAAGGTTGATGGCCAGATTCAATGCTAGTGTCATGCTTGTGATGGGTTTTGTATACATAAAACATTAATTACAATGAGTATACAACAGTTTATTTCTCCTATCTGTCAAACAATCTTTCATGTATGTAACAATGGTATCTCTTGTCTCACCAATAGGGACGATCATACGGCGTGTAGTAGATCGCAGAAGACAGTATGATCACTTGACCTAGTGAGACATAAACCTGATCACAGCCGAGACAGCGTATGAGGATACGTCTGTCCGGATGGCTGCGGCATCGTCGGAATAAGTAGTCTGTCTTGGTTACTTGACATGCTGGTACGCAAGGGTGGCGTATTGATGGACCGCAGTGAGAGTATTCGACTATCTGACATCAGTGAATTCAAGATCTCATTCTTGATTGAGTCCAAACCCTAACGAAGGTTCAGGGGTTTGCACGGATTGACTGTTGTTTTGACTTGCCATGGTGGAGAGCCTAAGTAACGTGCTCGTATATCCGCATCTTGGGTAACAACAGTTTGTGTAGTACTGCCTGAGACTGGGTTTAGGTAACCATATCCGAGTAATAGGATGGGGACATTCCCTGAGGAGCTCAATAACATTCATCGTGCCAAAGTCCTGCAAGCTGATTTAGTTCAGGCACGAGTGATAAGGTTTGAGTGGTACTGCTCGGGAATAATAAGATGTTAATTAATTGTAGATAGAGCTTGTCAGAAGCTCTGATTAATTAATGAATGTCCGGTAACCTTAAATATGGGGATTCTCAATTAATGCAACCCGTTCTCACAACGTGGTAATAAAGGGGTAGGTCAGTATTAATTCTGTGGTGAATAAGAATTAATATTAATTAATTAATTGTGTCCTGGGTTGTGGACATGGAAATTAGTTAATTTATAGGCCCACTTTATTATTTGCATTAGGTCTCAGGTCTGGCCCAATATAAATATGTTGAATTGAGCCCAGCAGCCCATTAGGGTTAAAACCCTTGGTCTATAAATAGACAGCTCTCCCTCACAAGTTGTAACACAATTCAAATCAGTGAAACCCAGAGAGAGAGAGAGGGGCGGTGGCTACTCAGTGCAGAGGGGAGAATTTCGATTATGGCTTGCACAACCACAGATCTATGGAATCCTCACCAGTAGTAGATCTGAACAACATTGAGATACAACCCTGAAGATCTAATCTGGAGAACAAATTATTCCTCTTTCTTGTTTTCTTTAATTAAATCTTGAAATTAGAATCCATCTAATTTATGTTTCCAAAGATTTATTTAATTCGCGTGGTTGATTCAAGTATTGGAATTCAAACGCGAAAGATCGGTACAGAGACTACGAAATTAAGGTAATCTCTATTATCCACGCATTAAATTCATAGGAGCATGCTAGGGTTTGTGAATTGGTATTGTGAACAATAAACCATAAATCGATCCGGCTTATTTGGATTTTGTGTTTCAGTTCACGGATAAATCCCTACAGCTTGAGTATGAGAGACAATATAGACTTAGTACCCACAACCCAAATGTATCTTTCACTTTGATTAATTACTTCCCTTAGTGTGTGTTCTGTTTCTGTACTTGATTGCTATTTGTCATTGTTATTAAGTTCATGTTAATAGATTTAAATCCAAAATATTTAAAAGCAATATTGTGTGCACGATTTAATTAGACACTCTCTTGAGTACGATATATAGTCTTACTGGATGTATTACTTGTTTGAGTGTGTATACTTGCATATTGATCTGTAGTGTTTAACAGCTCAACAACTACCTTCTTTATACAGGACCAAATCTATGTAGTTGGAGTTACCAGCAAATTCATGGAGAGACTTGCGGAGATGCATCACAAGGTGGTGAAGCAGGTGATATGATGCCTTCGAGGCACTATGCATTTCAGACTAGTGTTTCGAAGAGGAGGTGATGAAGAGATTGTTGGATATTCTGACAGTAATTTTGCAGAAGACCTAGATGATCGAAAGAGCACAAGAGGCATGACATTATACATCAATGATTGTCTTGTCTCATGGAATTCGCAGAAGCAGAAGATAATTGCACTTTCCATGTGCGAAACAGAGATCATGACAGCAGCAGCATGTCAAACGTTTTGGTTGAAAGTATTGTTGTTCGAACTGATTGGTTCGAGACCAAAGATAGTGAATCTCTTTGTCGACAATAAGTCTGCACTCACACTTATGAAGAATCCAGTGTTTCATGGTCGAAGTAAACACATTGACACGAAAAATTACTTCATTCGAGAATGTGTCGAAGCAGTTCAAATTGAGGTGAAGTTTGTTCGAACTGAAGAGCGAAAGGCTGACGCACTAACAAAAGCCTTACAAGCACCAAAGTTGGTTGTGATGCGTCATTTGTTCGGGTCAGAAACCTTGAATCACTTGAGTGAGGGGGAAAATGTTGAACATTTACTCCTTGATTTTCGAAGATTTGTTTCCTATTCTAGTTTGGATAGGAATTCAGTTAGGAAGATATAGATATATCATAAATTATCTTGTTTTTCCTTGTTTATCTATCCTAATTTTTCATATATATAGGAGTAGCAGATTTTATTGTTTAGAGAGAAGAATTCTTAATTTTTCATTGAGGTTTGTAACAACTGTTTACAAGAAATAAAACTCATAAAATTCCTCCATATTTTCCTTCTTTCTTCATATTTTCCATCAATTATTTATGATTTTTGGGTCAAAAGAGCCAACTAACAAGACTCCCTACGAGGTCTACTATGGTCGTAAGTCTACTTTAGCTTATCTTCATGCTTTTGGTTCTCCAGGTTACATTTGCACTGACGATAGTGAGAAGTCGAACACCTTTTCAGCCAAAGTTGATTAAGGTGTGTTCCTTTGATATTGATTCCCTTCTCACCAAGCTTATAGGGTACTCAACAAGAAGCCCAAGAGAGTGAAAGTAACATACTATATTATTTTTTATGAAGCTACTTTAATACAGGAGACCATGAAAGAGTTGGCACAAGACATTTATGTGATTAAATATTTTTAAGAATTTATTTTGTTAATAACATGCAAATGAATACATGTTAGTTAACACCTTTAAATCAAAGTGCTAGTCCCGGCTCGGAGTGCAGTGGTGAAACCTCCTTGCCTTGACTAAGAAATTACATGTACAAACTTTTCTTAAAATATTTGAGTGTGTGAAATTAAATAAATATATTTTATTTAAAATATTAAATATTTTACATGAAAGTGCCAACATCACCCCCATTAATTTAATATACAATTGGAGCTGACTCAGCTTCCATGAGACAGAAAAGGCCCAAAACAACCAACTTCACTCCACTCCACTCCACTCCACAAAGAGCAGATTATACAACCAAATTCCATTATAGAGAGAATAAAATACTGAATAAGTGGGAGAGAGACAACTCGAACTCAGCAAATTAACACTGCAAAGATGCAATATTTTTCTGCATTTTCACCCAAATATCTCTTCTTTGCTCTAATTATTCAGAGTAAGCTATATTATGTAGAGTTGGCCCATGATTACCACCTTATTTTCCTAGACTTTCTGTAAGTTTGGTTTTATGATGAGTTGGGATTCATATTTGAATAGGTGTTGTGAAGATATCTTTTTGCGATGAAGGGTTTTGCTCTGCGCCTACAATCTTGGACAAACAGCCACTCTACTGGAAAGCCACCAACCCAACTCTCTCTCCCGCTCATCTTCAAGGTCAGTTTTTATCCATCTGATTGCTAAAAATGGTTCGTTTTTTCCTTATATTTTTTTTTTCTTTTGTGAGACTTAATGAATTACTTGATTATTACATTTGAAATTTGTTAGGATTATTACTTCGGCTCCTTTTCACCTACGTCGACGTTCTGTATTATGTTTGGTTGCGGCTTGAAGCTATTTGTTCTGTTCAGTGATTGTTTTTGGGTTGAAATGGAATATGCTGTTAAATTTGATGTTTGATGAGAGGAAGGAAAAGGAAAAATAGAAGGAACTGATGATGAAACAAAATGAATTTACTTATAAATAAATTCTTTTTTTTTTTTTCAATTTATTTTCGTGGGACTTGATGATGCCTGTATCAGAAGGGTTTTTTTTTTCTTTTTTTTTTTATGTGGACTTAATAGATTGCAATTATTAAACTTGATGCTTGTATGCAGGAAAGTAATATGTTGGCTTATTTCAAATGATCTTGTTCACCAATGAAGATGTTCTGCATTGTGTTTGGTTGTGGCTCGAAGCTATATGGTGATCGGATTTTTAGATTAAAACGAAATGCTATTGAATTTGGTGTTTGATGGGAAGAAGAAATAGGAAATAAATAAGGAATTCATGTGAAAATATTGGCTGATTTACCTTGGTGTATCAAATTTGTTGTCAAAGAAGTGATTTTTCCCCTTTTATTTTTTCTGTGGGACTAATGATGCCTTTGTATGTGGGAAATGATGTTGGATTATTTCAAACGATCCATTTTCACCAAACTAGACTGTTCTGTGTTTAATTGTCTGTGATGGGATTCTGGATTAAGTTGGAATGCTGCTGAATTTAGTGTTTGTTGGCTAATACAAATGGTTTTGTTCCTAGACTTGCCGGGGTTCACACGTAGTGTGTACAAGAGGGACCATGCTCTGATAACTCCTGAAAGTCATGTCTTTGGCCCTGCGCCCGAGTGGTAAATTTATCTCGACTTTTCATCCAAATCATACATTTTACTGGCAGACCCTTCTTCATTACATGTGTGCCGTTATTCAGGACTAACACGTTGGCTGCTTATCTCATTACGCCTTCAATGGGCTCTCATTTTGTCATGTACTTGGCAAAAATGCAAGGTGAGATTCAACAGTTTACTGTCTTTTACTGTGACTTAAATTAAAGGTTCTGATGTATTGTTCAGTCAATTGCTTGCTCGATATATTGAGAACTATGCTAAAAGCATAAGTTTTTTTTTTCCCCAGAGAACTCAAAATCAGGAGTCCCACCGAAAGATGTTGAGAGGTCTGGCATTTTTAATTCAATTTCAGCTTAAGAAAGATTTCATATCCTTCTGTAGTTATGGTCGATTTCCTGATGTTAATTTCACGGTTATGCTTGCACTATCAGGTTTGTATTTGTGCTTCAGGGTGTGGTGTCACTCACTGATGCGTCAGGCGCCAAGCACAAGCTAGAGGTATTAGAGCTAAATTGCAACTTTGGAGCTTCACTCTTTCTTCTTAGAAACCTCAGTTACTCATGTAAAAATTCCAGGTCGATTCATATGCTTATCTTCCTCCAAACTCGAAGCACTCATTGAACTCTGATGCATCTGCTACTCTTGTTGTACTCGAGAGAAGGTCCCCTCTTAAAACTTTTCCTCCTACGGGTCATTTCTTTCTTCACTTTAGACTGCATTTTCAAGCCATCTGAGCTGTAGGAAAGCATCTAATGGCAAATTTGGCTTGTAGACGTGTAGTTTCCTTCACGTTCAATTGGCCTTGCAAGAATTACTAGTGCTTAAGTTAACAACCATAGTTCCTCGTTTCTCCCAGGTACGAGTACCTCGAGGGTCATACTACTGAGCAGATAATTGGTTCAACAAGTGAGCAGCCCCTTCTGGAAACTCCAGGCGAGGTAACAGTGTAAAATAGTTACCTTAAATGAATTTGAATTCAAATTGAAAATACTTACAATGACCGATGTTTCATATACGGGTCAGGTTTTCGAGCTCAGGAAGCTACTTCCCACCTCTTTACCTTATGATTTCAACATTCATGTGAGCTCATTCACATTTGGTTATGGAATTGAATGTTTTGTTTAAAGTGGAACACATAGTAATGGATGTGTGTTTGACAGATCATGGATTTCCAACCGGGTGAATATCTGAATGTAAAGGTATGATTACTTTCGAGTTTGCGAAGCTCAGGCACTACATCCTAAGCATTTGGGTAGCTGTAAATAGTAAATATTGATGGTTGCTGCAGGAGGTTCACTATAACCAGCACGGTTTACTGCTTCTGGAGGGGCGAGGCATATACCGGTTAGGAGATAGCTGGTACCAACTGAACTAATTTCTTGATTCGATTGTTATAGTTATAGATGGTGTGGGTGAGCCTGATATCGATATGATTGATATGGAACAGGTACCCAGTCCAAGCAGGCGACACAATATGGATGGCTCCATTTGTGCCTCAGTGGTAAGTGAAGAGCGTGGTAGTAGGTCGAGCTCGATCGTGTTCATGAGGCTCATAGCCACGTTGTTTGTGTTGTGGTTCAGGTATGCTGCGCTGGGGAAGTCCAGGTCGCGCTATTTGCTGTACAAGGATGTCAACCGGAACCCATTGTAACGCCCTTTGCTTTGGCTTTGGCTCGATCCATGTTTGTTGTTTTCTCTCCCTCCGAAGATAAGATACACGTTTTAATCAACTAATCTATCTATCTATAAATATATTAAAGTAGAACCGAGTTCTGGCCTACTTTCCATGCATGTTCAATTTCATTTCTCATGCACACTAATCTAAAGAGAGTCCAAAACTCATGACAATTCATCATATCAGCACAGTACATTTATTAAGATGTAAGATCTACATTCCCAAAGTTCATTTGAGATTTAAATTCTTCAGTTTAGAGCCATTTAAAAGAAATATCTATCTACCTATCAAATATATTAAAGTAGAATAGCAATATGTCCATTTCCCACCTATTCAGGCGGCTCAAATCCAAAAAAATCATGCATATGCATTCTCATGCAGTTTTTCAAGTTGGGTGTTCAATTATTCTCGCACCCCATTAGCTTCTCTAAATTTCAAACACAAGCACACATTTCAATAATTTGAAATTTAACTTGAAATATAATTTACATTTGATATGTGATTCTTTAAATTTATAAATTACTATAATTCATTAATAACAGAAAAATAATTTAATTAATCAGTTGTGTTTATATTATTTTTATTCATCATATATTAATTAATTATAACATGACTATAAATCTGCAATATTAGTTTATTTTGTTGAAGATTTTTATTTTCAATCATGAATAACTATTGTTGAGGTTCAAAAATTGATTGATCGAGGATCTTAGAATCGGGTTAAAGAAAATAACAAATATTGAATAAATGCTAATTAAATTGCACACGAGAGAGTACACAATCCGATGCTGAAAAACGAAGCTTCAATTACAGAAATATAATAAAAAAACGAGAGAATCCAAAATATTCCATGTTCTAGGATTTCGACAGCTTTTTTGCCAGCATACATCGTAAAAAAGATTGCCTCAATATCTAATCGGGGTGTCCCTTTGATAGACACAAGGGAGAGGAGTTCGTTACATGAAATTTGGGCCTAACAAACCCTACCAAAACTCCGAAAATCTCGGGATCGGTTACAATCGCTGCGACTCATTCTCAAGGTCGTCTTTATCCAGTAATCTGGGGTCGTAATTGGAGTTTGGGGGTCGACATTGAATTGGACCCTAGGGTCGGCGTTTAGTTCGGCCACGGGGTTGGATTTTGACCCGACCTCGGGGTCATTGTCGGACTCAATCTGGTGATGGTTCAGTTTGCTGGAGTAGGTCCGTCTCGGTCTTTGGGCTGCTCCTTGTTGCTTTTCGGGTTGTATTCATCTTACGGACCGCATTGGTCTCGTTCGATCTGGGCCGGTCGGACCCACCTCAACAATGCATATTTAAGGAACTAAAATACATATTGTATGTGATATAACGGAACAGTTAAGTTTGATATAATGTGAAGAAATAAAACTAATTAAAATATGTTGAATGATTAGAATAAGTCAAGATAGTTGGGAACAGAGAATCTCGTTAGGATCAAAACTCAATGAAAAGGCCTTTTGGATGAGTCCCATAAAGCATGCACGTGAACTGTGACTGCAATTGCATGCACCATATAACACAAGAATCTGATTCTTTTTCATGACAACAAGTGCGATCTGTTTTTGTATTCCGAGCCATTTTTTCAGCTTTTTTCTCCACACACACACATATACCTACAACCTCATACCTAACCTACTATATAAGACTCTCGCACTCTCTCCCTCTAGCTCTAGGAAAAGGCGATACAAAGAAACAAACATGTTACCATTCAAGATTTGCTCTCTTCTTGCGCTCTTGCTTGTGATGAGTTCTTTTTCACAAAAACCAGGTATGTGTGTTATTTGCATCCCAAATTTGCTCTCTCATATGTATGCAGCATGAATGATGTGATAGTGATAATAAACAAGAAAGCATGCATGCAGAAGCAATGGTGGTGGTGGAGGGGGAATGGTGTATTGCTGATGAGCAGACTCCAGATACGGAATTGCAAGCTGGGTTGGATTGGGCGTGTGGAATAGGAGGTGCAAATTGCAGCAAGATTCAAGTGGGCCAAGCCTGCTTCAAGCCCAACACTGTTAGGGCCCACGCCTCTTATGCCTTCAACAACTATTATCAAAAGTTCAAGCGTAGGGGTGGCACTTGCTACTTCCGAGGGGCTGCCTATACCACTGCTCTTAACCCAAGTAACTATAATCTCTCTCCATCTCCAACAATACTTACATCTTCATACATGTACATGTACATGTATTGTATTGTATTGTACTGAATAATGAATCATGGCTGTCTTTTTCTTGCAGGTTATAACTCCTGCAACTACGAGCTTACAGCCTGAGATTATAGGTTATCAATCATCAAGGGTGGATTTCTATTTTGAATCCCTCATAGTCACATTGTAGTAGCATCATCTTCAAAATTCTACTTCTCCAGCAATCAAAATTGTCCCCTGTTTTCTTTTTTAACACAGGCTTTTCCAAATATAGCTGATTGCATAATTCAGAAGAAAATGTTTTTACATTATTGAAACAAATAGATTTCATTTACTTACACTCTTCATAGCTGAAAAACAGTATACAGTTTTTGAAACCTGAAAATGCTCAGAACATCAAGCTTGCCCAAGCACCAATGAAAGCAAATCCTCCCAAGGGGGCCAATCGAGAATATGTTCTGTCTTCTAGGTACGCAACCGTGTAACATCTGAAAATGAACATCATTACAGTCAGTCACCAACACAAGGTATGGTGAATACGGAAAATCTACTCAAAAATGAGAGGGGCTATCAATCTATCTCCAATATAGGCTAAAATCTTGTGAAAGAAAATTGTTGTTTCTTCATGCAATAGAAACTATTGAACTATAATAGAGCATATATACTTTGACACTATGCTCTTCTGATGTTTGTTTGTATTCATCAGTGTCGTGAACTGTAATTGAAAGACTAAGAGGGCCTTCAGCTAATAGTGTACAGCAAACTAGTAGATTCTGAAGTCACTGCAACAGTCAAAAAATATGCTTACATAGGAAGGGGATTTTTCAATAAAATTGATCAATGGAAGTCTATCAAATTCTTGTAAAGGGGCATCATAAAATAGAGAGCAGTTCATATGCACTTCCATAGAAACTCCAATTCCTCTGTTAAGCCTTGCACCATTTTAGACAATTGCCAAGAGTAAGTTTTTAGTTTCATGCCTAAAGATTTGTCCGGGAAGATCAAATGTGAACTCTCCACCCAATTTCCAATTTCCCTCAAGAGTTCCAAACACAAAAGGGCTAAAATGTGTTTCTCTGCCCATATCAAATTCACTTCTCAAATGACTAAAGGCTTATGCAATTGAATTATCACTTTCTATAGAAGTATCAAAAGTATGATTGCATGCATGTAAATAGATTTTTGCAATAAGAACAAAATCGAAACATTTATTTAACCAAGCTTATAAAAAGTGGAAATTCTAAACTGGATAGAGTGAGCAAATCATTCCCTTCATCACAGCTGTCAATCATCAACCAAGTCGTCATGATACACAATAAAACAAATTGAGCTTCTAGCAACGATGATGCAGTGAAGACAGACGCGTAGAGACAGGAAACTTACGTTCCAGAAAATGCCAGAATCCCCGCAGTCAAAAGGCCACCAAACTACCAAAACAATAATCAATGCGAAATATTTTTGGCAAAATCATACAATTAATCAACCATAAAAATAAATAAACAAATAACTTGGGATTGGACTCACAATATTAGGGTGGGAGGTAATAGGAGCAGCAAGCAACGCAGCTGAATGAACCAAATGGTACAGATTTGCTGTGTGCCACACCTTCAAAACTCAAACCCAAATCGATTAATCGCACACATGAATTATACCTCCACGAAACAAGAATAAATATTTTATCTCACTTTGAAGTGGGAAAAAATCGAGAAACGAGCATAATTACCTCCTTGTAGGAAGGGTTATTGGGCTTATAACCATGGGCGCCATAAGTTCCCAGCCCTAGTGCCGCTACACCTATTTCAAATGCAGAAAAACAATTAATAACATATCGGGAGTCAATGGAGAGGGGGGGGGGGGGGGTGTACCAGAAACAGCAGCAACTTTATGCCAGAGGCGAGGATCCATTTCTGGTTTCGATGATTTGTTTCTTCTTCCCTAGTGCTCTGATTTCTAGTGTTTCTGCTCCTTCTAAATTGTGTAGTGACTTGAGACTTAGGCTTCCTCATCTTTATTTAATCGCACATTGACCCCTCAAATTTGTGATATTTGCACTTATTACCCAATAACTTATTCGCTAGAATCCCAATTTGAGGGGCGCCACTCGCCAGCCAGTGCCACGTACATTTATATTTTCCTTTTGATACCAAATACTCATTTTCTATTAGATGAAGATCCAGTTCGCCGTCATTATTTCTTCTAGAAAATTGGTATTTATCTTTTCGGGTCAAAAAAATTCCCATATAAAAAATTAAAAATAAATTATATTTGTTAGATTTAAATAAATTAATAGTAAATATAATATCTAAGCAACAATTAAATATAATTTAAATTATTTTTATGTAATATGGAGTACATTCTATCGCATACAATATTATATTATCTTGAATAATGTAACCAAATTATTTCATTACATTATTTATAACAGTTTTGTGCATTACCTTCGTAATTTACCTAAATTTCCTAGATAATGTAACTAGTTTGTCTAGTTAATGCACTGAAACTACAGGTTGTTAGAAAAACAGAACAATATTACTGATTAAATGTTGCAAATAAACCAGCAGCACAACAACAGACTCTTCCAAATGAATTAGGATGAACAATCAACAGATTTAATAAATAACACTCAGTAGCAGCAGCATACTCAATTAACAGAACTGAACAGCACACCAAAACTTGAAAGTCACAAAATCAGCAACTAAGAAAGAAATACAGCAGAACATCAGGTAAAAGATAGAAATTAGCTGTGGCGTGGGAGAATCATCCACTGCCTTGAAAGTGATTTCGGCCGATTAATGTGCAAGCCTCCACTCGCCGTTCACTCCCCAAGTATACACAACAATCACCTAATTCGGGCACTCGAGATAGGTAATGTAGAGATGTTCGATCAATGTGCGATGATCTAAGATGTTTTTGGTTCTACCCTTTTAAGCTATCAATGGAACCAATATATAGATGAAAATCTGAATGTTCCTTTCCCGTCGTGCCACAACGTGCTGCTATAGAATAGGAAACTATATTCCTCTCCAACGGCAACAACGCACAGCACAAAAGGAAGAGAAAATAGGGATTTAATAAATTGGGCTGACACTAAAAAAATAAAAGCAATTGGATGAAAGGCCCATAAGAAAAGAAAGTGGATTTGGGCTGCCATTTCCAACATTCCCCCACAGATGGCAAGCTCAAATAAAAGACAGAAGGTATTGAAGGGCAGAAGAGAGGAACTTAACACTTAAGTATTAATAATCTTATGATTTTGAATTAATATTTTAGTGATGTGAGGCAATCAAGTGAATAATGATAAGTGACCTTGGTCTTGAACTTATCAAATTCAGATGAGGACCCCCCACAACACATGTCATTCCTAAGATCAAAACATCTCTGCGAAAATTTAATGAGTGGCCTCACAATTACCTTGGTACTAATAAGTGCTCTAGAAAGACACATCTTTCATAGGAGTAGGCCAAACTCCACACTTACATAGGTGATTATGTTCCATGCTTCCCAATAGCTCAAAGGAACAAGAGATTCATTAAGAGCTCACGGCTCAACCTCACACATATATATCATATCCGTCTCAATGGATAACTCAAATAACCATCAAGTCCAACATAAAGAAGGACCACCCAACACAGGCTATGGTCTGCAAATAGAATTGCCAGTTTATTATAAATTCCATCAAGTCTTACATAGACCACCCAAGTCCGGGCTATGGAAATATACATCTATGCTTCATAGCATCAATCAATTACATAACAAATTTAAATACTTACTTTTTCAAGTTGATGCCACATCAAGGGAGGGCTTCAACCCCATGTCTCTTGAAGTTTTTGTCACAATTTGCCTTGAAAGTCCTTTAGTGAGAGGATCAGCCAAGTTACTTTCAGACTTCACATAGTCCAAAGAAATTACGCCATCTCTTAATAATTATTTTACACTTGCATGTCTTACTCGTATATGTCTTCTTTTTCCATTATACACACTATTTTTTGTAACTCCAATAGCAGCCTGCGAATCACAATGCATTGACATAGGAGCAGCAGAATCTTTCCCCAGTGGCACTTCGGCTAAAAGACTCCTCAACCAATCAGCTTCTCTACCAGCTAGTTCAAGGGCAATGAACTCTGACTCCATAGTAGAGCTAGCAATACACGACTGTTTTGCTGATTTCCAAGAAATGGCTCCACCTGCTAAAGTAAACACATAGCCACTTATGGAGGCTACTTCGTCATTATCGGACACCCAATTGGCATCACAATAACCTTCTAAAACAGCAGGAAATTTATGGAAATGTAAGCTCAAATCACGCGTGCCTTTCAAATATCTTAATAGACGATACAATGCAGCCCGATGATCATTACTTGGATTATGAGTATACCTACTCAATCGACTAACAACATAGGCAATGTCAGGTCTGGTACAATTCATAAGATACGTGACACTTCCCATTATTTTAGCATAATCTTCTTGAGAGACACTATCACCCAAATTCTTTTTAAGATGCATGCTTGGATCATAAGGAGTTCTAGCAGGACTCAAATCAATGCTATTAAAACGCTTCAAAATTTTATCTACATAGTGAGTTTGACTCAGAGAGAAACCAAGTTGAGTTTTTTGAAGTTTAATGCCAAGAATAATGTCTGCTTCTCCTAAGTCTTTCATCTCAAACACAGAGGAAAGGAAACTTTTTGTTTCTGATATAACTTGTAAGCTTGTACCACAAATTAGCATATCATCGACATAGAGACAAATAATCACGCAATCATAATCACAACATTTGGAATATAAACACGTATCAACAGTGTTGGCAATAAAACCATGAGATGTAACTGCAGCATGAAATTTTTCATACCACTGCAAGGGTGCTTGTTTAAGGCCATAAAGAGATTTTTTCAGTCTGAGTACTTTATGTTCTTGACCGGACACTACACAACCTTCAGGTTGTTCAATATAAATTTCCTCTTCCAGATCTCCATTCAAAAAGGCTGTTTTTACATCCATTTGATGTATCAACAAGTTATGTATAGAAGCTAGTGCAACTAGAACTCTAATAGTGGTTATCTTAGCAACAGGAGAATATGTATCAAAATAATCAACATCCTTTCTTTGAGCAAAGCCTACTACCACTAACCTTGCCTTAAATTTATCTATCGAACCATCTGGTTTAAGTTTTCTCTTAAAAATCCATTTTGTTTTAAGAGGTTTGCAATGGGCAGGAAGGTCAGCAATTTCCCACATATGCTGACTAGTGATAGATTCCACCTCACTATGTATGGCTTCTTTCCAAAAAGTTGAGTCCACACACTTTATTGCTTCATTGTAAGTTCTAGGATCTTCATTCATAAAAAAGGCTGAAACTACAAATTTATTGATTTTCTCAGGATTTTCCAACAAAAATGCAGTAACAAAGTCTTCACCAAAGTCAGTTTCAGTTCTCTTACGTTTGCTCCTTCTAAGTTCAACATTTTGTTCCTCATTAGGTAAAGCAGATGAATGAGTATTTCCAACTTGGAGGGTGGAAGACGAATCTCTAATACTAGACTTTTTTAAAGGAAATACATGCTCAAAGAACTCAGCATCATTAGTTTCAGAAATAGAATAGTCATCTAGAGACAAAAATCTATATGCAGCAGAATTTTGAGCATACACAATAAAGACAACATCATAAGTTTTAGGTCCGACAGTAGATCTTTTATGAACAGGATGTCCAACCTTAGCTAGACAACCCCACACCCTAATAAATTTCAAGTTGGGTGCAAATTCTTTCCATAATTCATATGGAGTTTTTTCCAATCTTTTATAAGGCACCCTATTTAAAACATAGCGAGCAGAAAGCACAGCCTCCCCCCACATATTAGTATGTAATCCAGAACTTAACACCATTGCATTCATCATATCTTTTAGTGTTCAATTTTTGCGTTCTGCTATTCCATTTTGTTGAGGTGCGTGGGAAGCACTGAACTCATGTATTATGCCATGATCTTCACAAAAATTTTTAAGAGCTATACTATTATATTCTCCACCTCGATCAGACCTCAGTCTTTTTATTCTCCTATTTAATTGATTCTCAGCTTCTGATTTGTATTTAATAAACATTTCAGTTGCTTCATCTTTTGATCTTAGGAGGAAAATTCTAGTGTACCTGGAATAATCATCTACAAAAGAGACGTAATACATTTTTCCTCCTTTGCTAATAGTACTTTTGAAGTCGGCTAAATCAGAGTGAATCAATTCTAGAAGTTCAGAGCTTCTATGTTCAACTGTCTTAAAAGGTTTTTTCTATTGTTTTGCTTCCACCCAAATTTGACATTTGCTCAAATTATTTAAGTTCATTGTCATTTCTGGTAGAAGTTGTAACTTCCTAAGTTTTTTAATTGAATCAAAATTCACATGCCCAAGTCTTTTATGCCATGTTTCAATAGACTCCACGAGGTAAGCTGAACTTGAAATATTTTCATTAACAACTTCTGATGCTACATTTAAAACAAACAAGTAGTTAGCTAAATAACCCTTTCCTACGAAATCTCCATTTTTAGTTATAATCGCCCTATCAGAGTCAAGAACAATTTTAAGACCAGCCTTAACCAACAAAGTACCAGAGACAAGATTCCTACTGTAACACCCCGTATTTTTCCACTATTATTTTGCTAAATAATTATGAAGCATTTGGGCTAAATTAATTTAAATGTATTTTGAGCATAACCATGATTTATTTTGAAGCCCAATAAGGCCATTTAATTATATGTATGGATTGAGGCCCAAATTTCTACTTTGGAATTTATTTATTTCAAAGACCAACTTAGGTCTCCATTCCATGATTTAATTCGATAATGAGTATTCATTCGAGAATAATTCCGAGGTAAAATTTCTGGAAATCATTTCCCTACTATTTTTCCTAAGTTTTCGGCCCTATGTGATTAATGTGGGAAGATTATGTTAGTTTAAATCATATGTTATAAGTTGGGGATAAATAAATTAGGGGATTACAAGTATAGCCCTCCTAAATAAACATCACCTAATAAGACAAGTAAGGCTATACTAGTAATCAATCAATAAGGAATATAATAAAATATAAATAAATTATATTGATGGGGAAAGGACCATTGAGGACTACCTAAGGGGTGCCAAACAAATATCTTGGAGGGTAAAGGTGTAAAAAGTGGAAGTCATCATGAGCTATTGCATGGAAAAACTATACTTGCACTCCACCTCTTCTTTTCCCCTCACTCCCATCGGTTGCCACCATCTTCCCTTCCATTTACTCTCATTTCTCATCATTTCACCATCTTCAACCTCTTCCCAAACTCCATTGATGAACTCCAAGTGCATCCCCTAAAACTCAACACAACCCCCACTTTTCTTGCTCTAAATTACACCATTCTTTACACCAAACTTCTCTACTCACCCTCCTCTATCTAAATATCTAGAAAGCTCCATCATCATTCCACCTTGTAAAATTGACCAAGGCTAGAAATTGAAGATCCATGGAGTCATGAAGTAGATCTAGAATGTTACAAGGAGCTAGGAGCAAGGAGATAGCAAGTTGGAGCCTCAAACCCCCATTTTCGAAATTTTGGAGGAGGAACCCACATCTGAAAATTAAAACCTTCAAGTAACCTCTATCTACTCTTCTTAGACCTTTCTAAGCATGAATATGAGGTTGCATGTATGATCAAGACACCCCTTCTTAAGTTTCAAGCCACATAGTGAACTAGGTTTAATATAATATTGCTTAATAGTGGCAAATACATGTTGATATAGTGATTGTTGATAATATAAGTCTTGCATGAATGTTGTGGCTTGAGATCTATGTTATATGATGATGCTATGAAGTCTTTGGTGTCTGAAAATATGAATATATGATGATATATGATGATGAACCACAAAATTGATGAAAACATGATATTACCGTAGGACATATATGTAAACATGAATATGAATGTGCATGCCTAAGTAAAACACCTAGTAACACTATGTCATTATTTACCTAGGTGTGGTTGACATTGGAAAGCAAGCCTCCACTAGTGGAATCAAGTAAGCCAACACTACAACAAGATAAGGTGGGCACTACTTTATCTAAAAACTTGTTTTCCAAAACGTTTTATGAAATTGATGAATGTTTTGTTTTGAATATTTGGAACACCGTAAAATATTTTGGTGCCTTGACAATGCATGATTTGCTTGGAGGGCTCATCCCATAAATGTATGCATGAATTTACACAATTATGAATTAATGATATTATTGCGGAGGAATAAGGTGGGAAAGGGGAATGGAGGGCTCATCCCATATATACATGAATACATGATTTGTTTGGAGGGCTCAACCCATATATGTATGCTCGATTGCCTAATTTGTTGAATAATTCGTTCGGAGGGCTCAACCCATAAATTCATGATCATTTGTTAATGGCACCATAGATGAAAAGAGTTGCGCAACCATGTGAGATGAATTGTTTTGGCATGCATGAGTAAATGATTTTATAAAACCCTCATGTTATGCTTGTGTGAGACGGTGATTCCAAAATATATGTATGTATTATTTTCGGAACGACGTGTCCACTGGGTACATTCGTGTACTTAGCCCCTGCATGTGTTTTCCCTACATGTAGGTACATGGTGATGGTGATGGCGGGTGCGTTGTGGCGATTGTGGGAAGAAGTGGTTCAATGTGAACCTATATTAAATAAATGTGTACTTGGCATGTAAATCTTACTTCCCCTATTTTGTTGATTATTCTTGCATAACTATTTAATCTCTTTTGTTGGCATGTAAACCAAATTGATCTACTTGGAGTATTTATCTTTTGAAGCTTTGATATACCCATTGATTCGACCCCTAAGCATGATCTCTACTTTTATTTGTCCTTTGGCATGATTTTCGAAACTCCTACACTTATATTGAGGTTTGGTATTGAGCTAAGATGCTATGCTCCATACATAGTGTCACCTTGGAAGTCTTGATTGAAATTGTATTTATATCCGTCTTTTCGAACTTCTTTGATGTCATGATTCAATTTATATTTCTTCAATCCAATCATTGAAGCCATATTATTTCAAAAACAAGAATTCGCTTCCGCTTAAAATTTCAAAAATTGTTTTAAACTATTAAATCCCTTAGCGTGCTTTGATCGCACGTGGGACTGTCTCATAGGCCCGGTTTGGGGGCACGACACCTACGAAGCGAAGGAATGTACAAAGCATTATTGAGACTTAAAGTTTTCCCAGATGTAAGTTTTAGAATAATCTTTCCTTTACTGATAACTCCAGCGACACTCGAATTTCCCATGTACACGCATTCACCTTCAACAGCTTCTTCAAAGTCATGAAAGAGAGCCATATTAAAACAAAAATGTTGTGTTGCTCCCGTATCCAGCACCCAATCCTTTTTGTCCTCCACCATATTTACTTCCACTATAGCAGCTATGACATCCTCAGTTTCCAATAAGTTAGCTTGATTTCTGGAATTTCCATCAGATTTTAAGCCTGGCTTTTGCACTTGGCCTTGGCGTTTGAAACATTGAAATGCTTTGTGTCCCGGCTTTCCACAAACAAAATAGCTGAGTGGAACATGTCTCTTTGCAGCCTTTTTGTCTCCTTTGTTGAAATAGTTCGACTTCTGCTTATGCTTGAAGATTTCTTTGTTGATCGGAACATGCAATTTTCCTTTACCTGAAGACACACGAGATTCAACCAAGTTAGCATTGAAATTAGGAAGAGACAAATTTGTATCTTTTAGTCGATTTGCTTCTTCGGTTCGCATATGGCTAATGAGCTCTTGCAATGTGAGATCGCGCTTCTTGTGCTTGAGTTGATTCCGATAATCCGCCCATGAAGGTGGAAACTTTTCCAATAACACATTGGCCTGGAAAATCTCGCACAATTTTATTCCCTCGTTTAGCACATCTGCAGTTAGGTTTTCATATTCATGGAGTTGGTCTATTATTGGCTTCTCATCCACCATTTGAAATTGCAGCTATTTTCCAACCACATATTTCCTTCTCCCAGCATCGTCTGCGCTATATTTTTTCTCTAGTGCATCCCATATTTGCTTCGCAGATTTGATGTTTACTAAGAGATCAAACAGATTATTGGTCATATGATTCAGCATATGGCCTATTGCAATTTTATTGTCTCTGTCAAATTTCTTTCGTGCTGCAGCATAATCATCGTTGACTGTGGTATTAGTATCATCTGCTGCTCCCAACTGATTTGATGAGGTTCCTGAAGAATCAAGCGCAGATGCAGGCATATCTTCAAAGAGCACATAATGAACTTCCAACTATTCAAAAACTATAAGCAGCTTCTGCGACCATCTTTTGTAATTGGAACCATCCAAGGGTTCCAGCTTTGACAAATCCGGTAGCGAACGAGAACTTGGATTAGCCATAAAATCACTTTCAATTGTTAGAAAAACAGAACAGTATTACTGATTAAATGCTGCAAATAAACCAGCAGCACAACAACAGACTCTTCCAAATGAATTAGGATGAACAATCAACAGATTTAATAAATAACACTCAGTAGCAACAGCATACTCAATTAACAGAACTGAACAACACACCAAAACTTGAAAGTCACAAAATTAGCAACTAAGAAAGAAATACAGCAGAACATCAGGTAAAAGATAGAAATTAGCTGTAGCGTGGGAGAATCATCCACTGCCTTGAAAGTGATTTCGGCCGACTAATGTGCAAGCCTCCACTCGCCGTTCACTCCCAAGGATACACAGCAATCACCTAATTCGTGCACTCGAGATAGGTAATGTAGAGATGTTCGATCAATGCCCTTCAAGTGAAATCAAGAAAGCAATGATCTAAGATGTTTTTGGTTCTACCCTTTTAAGCTATCAATAGAACCAATATATAGATGAAAATCTGAAAGTTCCTCTCCCGTCGTGCCGCAACGTGCTGCTAAAGAATAGAAAACTATATTCCTCTCCAACGGCAACAACGCACGGCACAAAAGGAAGAGAAAATAGGGATTTACTCCCTCCGTCCCATTATATTAGGCACAGAGGGAGATGGCACTATAACCAAGGAAGGCTTTTAAAAGCTGATTTAAAACACAATTAGTAAAAAAAATAATGATAAAATAATGTTAATGGCAAGATTAAAAAAAGTGCTGCAGTCAAATCACCCCTACACAAGTATAGGGGTGTAGCTAATTTACAATGCACATTACAGTTTTGGAGCCAAAAATTAAGGGGAAATTTTCATTCAAACCAAATTTCCCACCTAATCTACTCCTATAAATTCAATCCTTTTAAACTTCAAAAAAAAAAAAAAAAAAAAACAGAAATTGTGCAAAAATGGGGAAGAACCCATACATTACAGAAACTAGGAAAGCTGAAATAATTGTCTTCTTGTTGGAAAAATCCAAGGATAGCAAGCCACAAAGAGGTGTGATCAATGAAGCTGCAACCATCTTCAATGTCTCAAGAACCACCATTTCAAGGATCTGGAAAGCTGCAAGAGAAGGAAAAACAAGAGGTGAAACATTACATTTAATAGGGAAAAGGCATGCTAGAATAAGAAAGCTCAAACATGAGGTAAATAATGAGCAAATTGCTGCAGTCAATTTTCAGAAAAGATGAACAATTAGGGCACTAGCTGAGAGCATAAGCATTCCTAAGTCCATTGTGGGTAGATGGGCTAAAAAGAACCTGATGAGAGCACACACAAATGCAATAAAACCATGTTTGAAGCTCCAAACAAACTGTTAAGATTGAAGTGCAGTTTACAAGCCATATCTTATGATCATGTTTCGAAGATGTTTAAGGTCAAGCCAATGGAGAATATTGTTCACATAGATGAGAAGTGGTTCTATTTAACCAAAAATACACATAGGTACTACCTCACAGAATCAGAACCAGAGCCACATAGGACATGCAAGAGCAAAAAATTTATTCCTAAGATGATGTTCATGTGTGCTGTGAGTAGGCCAATATTTTCAGATGAGGGCAGTGTCATATTTGATGGTAAAATAGGGATGTGGCCATTCATAGAAGAGGTGGCAGCTAAAAGAAGCAACAAAAACAGGGATGCTGGTACTCTAGAGCTCAAACCAATTCAATATATCACTAAGGAAGTGATAAAGGCTTGCCTAATCAACAATGTAAGTTTTTCAAGTTTATACATGCATGTATGTATAGAATGTGCATGAAGATAATGAATTGAATGTGTATTCACAGGTTATTCCAGCAATTAAAGAGAAGTGACCTACATGTTTAAGTAAAACAATTCACATTCAACAAGATAATGCAAGGCCCCATATCAGTAATGAGAATGAAGATTTTCAAAATGCAGCAACTTCAGATGGATTTGACATACAATTGGTGCAACAACCACTTAATTCTCCTGATCTAAATGTCAATGATTTGGGATTTTTCAGGGCAATTCAAAGCTTGCAGCAGCAACAAGCATGTCAAGATGCAAGAGAGCTAGTAAATGCAGTGGTAACAAGTTATAACTGCATAGAAGCAATAACTCTAAATAACGTGTTTCTATCCCTACAAGCTTGTTTCCTAGAGATTATGAAAGTTAAGGGCTGCAACAACTATAGGCTGCCACACATGAAGAAGGATGCATTGATGATGCAAAATGCTTTGCCCAGAAATCTAGAGGTACCAGTTGACTTAGTGAAGGATTGTCTACACTATATGACTGAGCATGGGCATGAAGGAAATGATATGGAATGTCTCATGACTCAATTGGGTTTAGCATTTTCTTTACTGTAAGGATAGATAGGATTAGTGCACATGGGTCTTTTGTAAAGCATATTGACTTTTGTAAAGAATATTGACATGTAGTCGTGCACATTCAACTTAGACAGTTTCAAGAAACCACTTCAAACATGGTGAAACACATTTCAAAAAGACAATGTTTCATGAATGTGTATGTGATGTGTGAGCAAGTTCAAATCATTTCAGGAATTAACCCTAAACCCACAGCAGAACCAAGGCATATCATGCTCAACCAGCAACTCATAGAACCAACCAGCAGCAAGAGCAACACATGTAACCACTCATGGCCGAAGAAGCAATCGACATAAAATGAAGAGCAACACAAAACCAGCATATGATAGAACAACAATCGACATAAAATGAAGAGGCAGACCACCAATCGACATAAAATGAAGAGGCAGACCACCAATCAACATGCAGACCACCGATCAACACACAGACCCAGCCATAAAATGAAGAGGCAGACCACCAACATACATCCAACCATAAAATCAACATGCAGACCACCGAAATCAACACACAGATCTAGCCATAAAATGAAGAGGCAGACAACCAACACACAGATCCAGCCATAAAGGAAAACATGCAGACCACCAAAATAGAAGAACAGTAAGGTAACAAAGAGAGAAATCACCGAATGTTTGGGAACTGTATGTCCCAAAAAAGTCGGACGACTTCCATCATCTTCTCGCGAGGAAATGCCAACTCGTGATGCACCATCGCCAGCCACTCCCTCTCTTTCTCCTCATCGAAAGAGAGCTCCACCTCGTCGGGATCACCGCTCAGCACCGTCAAGCCACTGTCATCACTGTCAACCCACCACGCCATGGAGTCTGTGGCGACAACGATACCATCAGCGGAGCCGTCGCCTGGCCGCGTGACACAGTTGTGTTCGGAGCCGCAATCGGAGTTGTCGCCTACACGCTGAACCGTCACGACAGCGGCGGCAACAACCCCACCGTCGGGATCGCCGCCTGCACGCTAAACAGAAGGGCAAGGGAGAGGGGAGAGAGGTGTCATCATCGCGGCGGATGATTTAGGGAGAGGGGAGAGGGGTGTCATCATCGCGGTTGTGAGATCGACGGAGGGGAGATAGTAGGGCGGCGGAGAAATTAGGGTTTGAGAGAGGAGGGCGGCGGAGGAGTTAGGGTTTCAGGAAGGAGGGCGGCGGACTTACGGGCTTAGGGTTTCAGAGAGGAGAGCGGCGGAGATGAATCGAGAGAGGAGGTCGGCGGATTTTTAGGGTTTGAGAGAGGGAGATGAAATGCGGCGCAAGAGGGTGAGTGAGAGAATGATCGAGAAGATGGGTAGATTAGGGTTGAAATGGGTAAGGGTAGGGTAGTAAATAGGGGAAAAATGAAGGGTAAAATTGTCATTTTTGGTTCCCCTAATTATAATTAGATGTTGTTAATTTTTTGCCAAAAAGGAAAATGTGCCTAATAAACGGGACAAACCGAAAAGGAAAGTGTGCCTAATATAATGGGACGGAGGGAGTAATAAATTGGGCTGACACTAAAAAAATAAAAGCAATTGGATGAAAGGCCCATAAGAAAAGAAAGTGGATTTGGGCTGCCATTTTCAACACAGGTAACATCTGGAAAGTGGTTAATCATATAATGCACAACGAAGAGAAAAATAGCTGAAGTTAGATTATTGAAGGAGAACCATCGCAAGATCGAGAGTTTTCTGCACATATGCCATTACCATCGTATTCCAATTCACACAATCCCTTTCAGGCATTCTATCGAACAGTTCCTTCGCGACCTTCGCCATCCCAGATTCACGTACCTAGAAAGCATGCTATTCAAAGAAAATAAATTCCTCACACGCAGTGAGGGAGAGGGAAAGAGAGAGTGTGTGAGAGAGATGGATGAGACGAGAGAGTGAGAAAGCACATGGATGAGAAGAGAGATGTCTTGTGGTGATTACTAAATTACCCTTAATAACGATTAATAAGGAAATTACAAATTATTAATGAATAATTCAAGTTTAAATGTGAGCCACGTGAATTAAAAAATTAAAGGTTGTGATTTGATCTCATATAACGTGTGAGAGGTGGGTAATACTCCCTCCGTCCCTTGGCATTAGTCCCATTTTTCATTTTCGTCTGTCCCACGTAATTAGTCCCATTTCCTAAAATGGAAAAAAATCTCCTCACATCAATAAAATATTAATTCCACTACACTCACAAATATTAGTAGCTATGCCAAAAGCAAATGAGACTAATGCCAAGAGACGGAGGGAGTACATGATTACAACTCTATATATATATGAATTAGTGTAATGATCACATAAAAAACATTAAACAATTGAATCGGGACTCACCCCCGCAAGACAGATATATACTTATTTGTCTCTAAAGATGAAACAACCTCGTCTCATTTGTAGCAGCACCATAATTGAAATAGCTCTGACAAACTAGATGAAGTTGAGATTGAGCTAAGGATTTTGAAAATGCATTGTTTTGAAGCTATTTTCAGTAACCCCAACATACAAATGAGGATGCCAATTGGAGAGCGTTTCTTCTCATCAATAGCACAATCATCGGTTACAAGACAACAATTACGGGTGTCGGTTACGTCAGAGACATGATGTGTAATTTGAATTTGAACCTATCGTTAGCCTCATTGTGGATGCTTGCACAACACATGTTGGACCAGGCCTTGCTTCACTTCATGTTGGCTCAACTCCATCAAGCCTATTTCAATTACCCAAAAAGTTAACAACGAGAGATGTTTTGTTTCACCACAGATAATTATTTGATTCTTTATTTTCAAAGAATTTCCATGGTTGTTATTACACAAAATCAGTGTATATACTCATTAAGACAAGCTTAACTTTTCAAAATGAGACGTGCTTTAATTATTACATTAATTATCTAATAAAATAAAAAACAAAAAATCACCATTCTGCGGCAGTAATTCAAGAGTAGAGCACATCCATATCCTTAACAGCAGAGCAATTCCAATTCCAGGAAATCCAAGAAATTTCTCTCAGTACAAGTAGTAAAGCAAGCAGTACATATCATCTCTTACAAGAGTCAAATATGAAGCGTTCCTATAGTCAAAACAGTTGTAAAATTAAGGTTACAAATAACTGAAATGGATCCCAAATACAATAGGGGTAGGGGCAGGCTGAGGCAAGGATTGGTTCTAATCCTCAAACTATCTAACCTTTTGAGAATAGGTTGATCATTTAAATCTGTACATTTGTCTCTCCGTTCGTGCAAACTCCAATTTTTCTACTCCCGTTTGCACCTTCTTGTTTGTTATCAGCTGTGAGGATGCACTTGAAATATATGTAAAATGGAGTTTTGGCCAATACCTCAACTCTAGTTAACTCCTTGCACCTGTTCCAACAAACAGGAGTTCGGCTGCAGCTTTGATTCTGCATTCCTCTTGTGGATTTTCTCATTTTCCCGGGGAAGCTCCACAGAAGCTCTCTCCTTCACACCTTCAAACACCTGTGTCTCGTTGTATGGACCCTGGCTGACCTTTTCTTCACACTGTATCCCAGGTTCGGCTGAGTTTTGTTCTTCTTGAATCTGAGAAGTCTCTGCAGTCTGAGTTGGGGTTTTCTTGCTGTGAATTTCAATATCTCCTTGGAGAAGTTCTTCCGGGATTGCAGCAGGGTCGAGATCCCAGCAACCGTTGGGCAAGTTAGTCCGTTCAACTTCAAGAGAAGAAGATGGCACCTGGTGTGAAAACCGTAGCATCTCTCTTCTTGGAATCCATCTGATGGCAGCCTGGTCCGTGCTCCTTCTGTACACTGTCTTATATCCATCCACCTTGATCAGAGGAGCTACCCAGACACCGTTCTCTTCAGAGTAGTCATCGAGAACCTCCACCATTTCGTACTGGTGTCTCACCTCATCCGGGGTTGTTCTGTTCCAATCGGGTGACCAGTTCCGGTAAACCGCCCAAATATCTCCACATCTTGGATATATTCTTACACAACCTCCCCTACCAGCCTTCTCCCTAGCAAGAAGATGAGAGAATATGTTGACTTGCTCAACAGTCTCGGAGTGGAACACTCTAAAACTCCCACAAGATTTGGTGAACCCACAATCCAACCAATTTACCGACCCAAATTCACTGTCAGATTTTGAGCTCAAGTAGCCTATATAAATCTTGAATGGCGTCAGTGAGATGATTTCACGAATTATACAATACAAGCGAGGCATGCCATCTTCTTCATCGTACAGGGCCCATATCTGCTTCGGCTTAAAGCATTCTTCAGACCTATCCTGGTCAAAGTCGTGGAAGTCGGAATCCGGAACGGTTATAGAAACAGTTCTCTTCAGTTCTGATTGTTTATTAACACCATCTGCACTGGATTTATCAGCTTCAGCAAGCGCCTTTCTTTTCTCAGCCTCCATGGCTGCTGCTTCAGCAGCCAACTTCATCTCTTCCAGTTTCTTACGAATTTCTGTTCTTGCCTTATCAATGAGCAATTGTCTCCCATCGATTGGAGGAATAGTTGAACTGCGTCTGGTCAAAGTTTCAGACGCGGAGGGAAGCTTAGCAGCAGGCTTTAATATTCCATTTGCACTGGCTGCTTTAAGTTCTAAAGGAATATTTGCACAAACTTCGCCATGCCCATTGGGATACGAGATTCCTGATTCCACTTTTCTCTTCTTGGCAGGTCTACCTCGCCTTGGTTTTAACCCTTCATTCTGACCAGTAGTCCCATTAGAGCCCACATGACCCGTAGCCTTCATCGCCTGATGCTTACCATTAGATATAGTCTGGTTTGACTCCCCATTGGCTTGATAAAACATAAACGAAGATGAAGATAGCCCACTCCGATCTGAAGGCCCGACAGAATTTCCAGATGAGTTACCCTGAAATGATATATTAGAAACATACTCAGATCTGTATCCGGTATGATGCCCTGGTGCCACATTTGGTGCACCGTAACCAGTTGTTGATGGAATATATGTAACCCCACAACCATGGCCTCCATAACCATTCTCAGGCACATAAGAATAGTTATATTGGAAAGTTCCATTCGGTGGGGCCAACCCAGTTTCAACAGCAACGAAGACACCACGACAGTTCTTGCAAGAAAGTCGTTTGTTGATATATTTTCTCAGATATTCATACTGGACATGACAGGAGGTACAAACAGTCCAAAATGTATCAAGTCTTGCATGAGCAGACGAAGACTTTGAAGCGTCACTGTACCCAGCAAAAAAGCTTCTCCTATGATCATAAGCACTTCTTTTAGCAATGTCTGATAAAAGTGTCCACGCTTCGGAAACTAGTCGGAATGCCCCATCAGCACCAACCGTTTTGTTCTTGTCAGGGTGTAGCAGTACTGCCATCTTCTTATACTGCTTCTTCAATTTCGATTTCTCCACAGAAGGGTCCACTCCAAGAATTGAGTAGAAATCCAATTCTCCATTAATCCTCGCCTCAGAAGCCATGTAGACTCCAAATGTGGCCACCATCTGAGATATGCCTTCCAGCCCCTGACACAATGTCTGAGCTCTCAAAGCATACTTTTGTGCTCCCACAAAGTTCTTCTCCAAAAATTGTTTCTCAGCAAATGCTTTAGCTCTAACGGCTTCCTCCGTGTTGGATCCCATCTCGAGTTCAGATCACAAAATGCAAGCCAAACGAAAATACAAAGTCACAAGCCGCATACGACAGGCATTGATCCAACCGCCATACAGCACAAAGTCACAACTTGCTGCAGAAAATGCATAACACAGCTCATAAGATTAATCTATTTTCAACTCCGCATTATGAACCATCTGAATAAACAAGATAAAATCATCAATCGACTCGCTAACAAAATTTAAGATTAAAATAATAATAATAATAATCCTCCATTGCTGAAGCTAAACGGTTGACAATCTGAACTCATCAATTGTTAAATACCAATCACAACAAAGCGGTCGTAAATATCACTTCAAACAACAAACACAGCAAGAAAGCAGACTGAAAAAAAAAAAAACAGCAGCTAATTCAGTAAACGAACTAAACAAACAACTGAAGAAACGCATGCTTCATTTTCACCACGGTTTATTATTATTAGTATTTTTTTTATACCAAAAAACTCACCCCAGTCGAACAATTTCAAGACAACGCGAAAAATTGAACAGGCCTCCGAATATTCAGCATAATGTTTTTCATTACAAAAGATTTTAGCTGAAAAAACAGAGATAAATCATAACATGAATCCATTTCTAGCAACAACAAAAATGAACTAGACGGAAACGAGAAAATCACGGAATCTAAGCGAGATTCAGAAAATCCAGAGCCAAAATAACTATATACTTCCCTGATCCTTGAAAATTAGCTTCAGATCTACACAAATATTAGGGTCAATTCTCCAGAATAGAAACTCACCGCACCATGCTAAAATTCACCCCCAACAAAAATTACGAAGCACAAAATAAAAATAAAAATAAAAATAAAAAACTGAAAAAGGAAATTTCACTTCAGATTCATCAAAGGAGCAGGCGGCGAGCACCCACCATCTCAGCGGAAAATTCCGGCGGCCGACGGCGGAGAATCGGAGCTCGAAAAATAAAAAAATTAAAAATTAAAATAAATTATACTGTGGAGAGATTATTTAAACTAGAAGTAGAACTACAACTATACGCAGCAGTTAAAAAAATTGTGTTAATATGTATATATAAATAAATTGATGATTAAATATAACTGAAAAAAATAAAATGAAACTAGAATAATTATAAAATGATTAACTCTAAATTGTAATTTTTAACATTAAGAATAATAATAATTATTAATATTATGGTTGTTTGAAAGTAACAGTTATTAGTATTTAATATTTTTGGGGGCATCCAGAGGTGCGCCCAGTGCGTTATGCGCACCAAACAAAATGTCTGGGAAAAAATGAAAACAATTAATTTAGTAATTAAATTTTTATTTCTAGTTTTGTTTAAATGTTATTTTATTATTTTACTTTCAAATAAAGTTATAAAAAAATGGAAAATGCCAAGAAAACCTCTGATGTAGGAAATATATAATATAATTAGATAATAAGATTTTCTTTATTTTTTTATATATATGCATAATTACTTTTGATATATGATACAGTATAAACTCTATAAATTAATACTCTTGGGAACTCAAGAATTTATTAATTAAAAGAGTTATTAATTAAACTATAAATTAATAATTATTAATTTATACATTAATTAATATTTTATTAATTTATAATAAAATATTCAATTCACTTACCTTTCAAACTTCTATTTAATTTTTGTACATCAAATGAGGACCTAATTTGGAAGAATCCTTCAATCTCTCATATAATTATATTCTTAATGTTCAATGTCTCAATTTATGGATACATTAAAAAATATTATGTATATAAATGCAAGATAAAATATGTATATCACCATAAACAAATCATACATAAATGGCTTCCCATCTTAAAGGTGTAAAGAAAACAACAATGACCAATGAGATTCGAAGAGCATTATGCAAGCACGCCAATGATAATTCAAGTCTCACTCAAAAGCAATTGCAAGAATGGGTGCTTAGTAACTATGGTTTGCACGTGAGTCAAGGTACAATCTCTAATACAATCAAGCGTTCTTCATATTATCTCTCACTTGCTCCCAAAAGAGGTGATGTTAAGCGACACAAATCGGCAAAGTATCCTGATCTAGAGAAATCTCTCTATGAATGGATTATTCAATATCAAGAACATATGAATATGACTGGTGAGCTGATCATCGAGAAGGCGAAAAAGTTTATGAAAGATATGTATCCTATAGATACTCCAGATTTTACTTTTTCCACAGGTTGGCTTGGAAAGTTTAAAGCAAGATATGGAATTAAGAATTTTCGACGTTTCGGAGAGAGTAGATCTGTTGAAATGGAGGGCATGGAATTAATATGTACGCATTTATGAAATTATTAATTTATATTTTATATGGGACCTATAGAAATTATAAAAAAATGTATTATCTTATAATTTTAGCGAATTATTAATTTAGCACCCTATCCCCGAGTCGGGACCGACAAAAATAATTATTTTAAAGAGTTTATTAATTAATCGAGTATTAATTTATAGAGTTTCTACTGTATTCTAGCAGAGCATTTACGCCATTTCACAATTATAAGAAATTTAGTATTCAAAACACAATTTTTTTTTAATTATAACAAAATATTTTTTTACCCAAAACAAATTGTCGATGAATAGTATTCATATATAATATATACAAACAAACAATCATGAGTTTCTTTATGAGTTTATTGAAATTTATTAGACCAAATTATATTTTTAAAAGAGCTTATTTTATTAGAACTTATAAACATTTAATGTAAAATCGGCTGAAATCACATAGCGCCAAATATATTGATAGAGTAATAAATATATTGTTGAAATAAAAATAAAATAAAAAACAAACACAAATACAACGTTCTATTCTAGATTGAAAATTGAATAATATATGCATACTTCAAATACAAAATAATCGCTCATTAAGAATTATTCAAACTCAAAATAAACAAAAACAAATTATCAAAAATTTAAATTTCCTATATAAATAATCTTATTGGTATTTTTTTTGGGACCTGAAAGATTTTTAATAATTAAAAATCAATGAAAAGTAATATCAAAACTTAAGACAAACCTAAAACTTAAACAAATTAAAGTAAAACAGATTGCAATATTACCATTTTTTGTAAGGTGACATATTGTTGGGAAGTAACATGCAGTGGTGGGCCATAAAATAATGGCTCAACTTTATTATGAAGAAAATATTATTAAAAATAATAATAATTGCGAAGTAGAAATTTGTTTTTTTAAGAAAAGACAATTTTTTTTTATTTGGGCTTTAATTTTGGAGCACAATGTGGTAGGTGGTGGTAAATGTAAATATGTAATTTTCTAATTCGGATTATTGGTAGGAGAGATAAATACGTCGCATTACATATTTCCTAAATTCTTACCAAACTCAACCCTACAATTTACCTGAATCATATTAGTATATTACCCACTGGATTTATTACTACATTTTACATTTTATGGTTAAATCTATTTCAATTATATATAAAAATATATGTACAGCATAATATTTATTTGATTTTGAATTTATTTGTTCATTTGAAAGGACTGGATCAGTTTTGAGGGGAAGCATTGGGCTGGTGTTTATTTGGGCTTTAAGACTAATACACACCTCAAAAAATATAATAATTTTCTTATAATAATAACATAAGAATGACATTAATGTAATGAGATGTCAATTCAATTCCAGATTCAAAAGATGACCTAAGGTTTTCAACCCGATTCCCTCAACTGAATAACCTAAGGTCTAATAGAGCTAAGTTCATAGATCAATGATTTGGCACAATAGACTGATTAATGTCTATATGAGTATTTTGTAGAGGAATTGTATCATCTAAATCTATTTTTAATATTCTAGATTATAGTTTGTTAATCATATTTTAAGTTATGTAATTGTGTTTAGTGCAAATAGTGTTTAGTTGTAATGTTCCCAACTGATCTTTTCAATTTTGGACCGCGCTACAGTCGTGATCGATAGTTTTTCAAATATCTTCTCAAATTAACATTGGAAGACTGATAATAAAATAAGACTTTAAGACATCCATTTATTTCAAAAGATGTAAACAACATTCATAAACCAGCAAAAGTAAGGAGTTTTAAACATCTTTTCAAAACATCGCAAAAAAATTTTGGAAGGAAATAGTTTCAGAGGTTCAGTGCAACGATGTGTAACGTGATGGAGATATGCATGTGAAGATGCATATCTCAGGATCTGCTTTCCAAAAACCTTTACAAAACACCTGCTCGTCTTTACACCATTGCTCATTCATCCCTGCCGCTCAACCTGCGTATTTTAGAAAAACAATACGAGGGGCTGAGTACTAATGTACCCCTTGGAGACATGCCCGAAAACATACAATTTAAATATGAATGTTATGTCACTCACACAGATAAATACGGGATTTTAATGAAAAGAACCGTATTATCTAAATCATTTTATTTGTTGTGCAACTATCTACCATGTTATCATATATGTTTACCGTTGTGTAACCGGAAGCTGATCCACTTCCAAGTTATGATGAACAACTGGGAATGAACGAACCACTCTACCCACTATCATCTATATGTGAACATTGTCTCAGAATCGTACAGCTTTGAGACATCGATCGATTTTGTAATCTATTGCCTAATCATACTCATAACATGCCTTACTAATCATGTATCATACTTAAACATCGAAAGCAACTCAATTCGGATCAAGATCGGACCTCGAAAACATTTTATCTCTCGTTGTCCCGCTGTGTCGACCGACATGCACGTGTGTCGATCGACACAAACAACCATTGATCGACATGCGTGCTCAAATGACCAAGACGCAGCTCGACATCTCGGTATCTCGGCAGACTCGATGTCGATCGACATGAGCTCATGTCAACCGATGGGGCCGTGTGTCGATTGATGCACGTGTGTTGATTGACACAGGCTGTGTCGATCGACGCACGTCGTCTTCCTCGACGCGTCGACGTGCTGCGCCTGTAACTCGTGTTTTCCTCCATTTTTAGTCACTTACAAGCTCAAATATTCATCCTAGCATACTCCTAATCGATTAAGGATCATGAAAATATGTTTCTCGACATTTAAAAACACGAAAACACGTCAGAAAGTTTGGGCGGTCGAAGCACTCACCGGAAAATATTGCAGCGACGGCGGCGGCAATTTTCGGCATCCAAGCTGTGATTTCTTTGCACCTACGAGTTTCCTACGAATATTGAAATGAATTGTTTTCCTTGTATTTTTTTTATTGAAATCACACACCGCCGCCTTAATCTGTAATTGCCGCCCAAGCTATTGATGCATGTTGCCCATCTACCCAATTGCTTGGCGAATTCTTCGTCGCGAAGAATTCGTCACGTAGTCCTCCTGCCTCAACCCGTGTATATTTTACTCCGATAATTCAACTTCTCGGTTCTCCAAATAAAAATGCATTATTTTGATTAAACATGCAATTACATGGAATTGCTCCATTTAACGAGCCCATCTCGTTTATATTATTTTTCAAATTTTTGGAGATATAAATCGTCAAATTTCTCAACTTTCAATAAATTATAAATCACCCCTCGGGTTATATTGATCGTTTCGTATCCTTCCATATTTTAATTCCAAGCATTCCCCAGCTTGGTTTAAGAAATGGACCTTCCGAGTGCAAGTTGTGAATTTAAATGCGATATTATTATATTTAAATAATAATTTGCCGCACTCATTTTTCTTTCGGAAAATGTGACTACACGGTCACTTAGGTTTCTCGAAACAAACTTATCGGTATATTTAATGTTAGAACTGACCCTCGTGTCTCATCGGTTGTCATTTCTCATTTCTTAAAAATAATATAATATAATTGCAAAATATAAATATTAATCATTTATTTATTTAATTAAGCATTAAATAGCTTAATTAAATTCGGGATATTACATTAGTCGATAATGTAAATGTTAAAACTTATTTAATCATGAAGCTAAAATATAATCAAATATTAATAATGAAATAAAAAATACTCCATCCGTCCCAATTTATTAGTCCCAAATAAAATTGGCACATAAACCAATATATGTGAGTGTAGTGGAATTAATAATTTATTGGTGAGTGTGAAAAAGTTTGCCATTTTAGGAAACGAGACTAATAAATGGGACAGACAAAAAAGGCAAGTGGGACTAATAAAATGGGACAGAGGGAGTAATATGTTTTTATTATTTAAATCGGTTAATACATTAAGGTGTAATATGTAAGTTGAATATTCTTATTTTGAAGAATAAATATCTTATATATTTTATGATTATTTAAAAGAGAGAAATGTTTAATGACGTTATAAAAAGGTTAATTTACAAAATTATTAGTGTAAAAATAATTTATAAATTTATTGACCACCAGGTTGGCTTGAAAACTAATCCAAATTAATCTAAACAAAACAATCTGCAATTTGTTTGAGTTAACTATCCCAACACCTGATTAATTGACCTATTAACATTAACATACCTAATTTTAATGGAATAAGGGTCATTTACATCAGGATCGAATACAGTTGAGTTTGTAATTAATTAGATATTATTAATTTAAAATAGAAATTTACATATTTTTTTAGTCTGTAGTAAGATGGGTCTACTCAAAGTCAAAACAAAGAGTTGATAAAAAAAAAAAGAAGAAGGAGATTTTGGCTTCTATATTATACATCATAATGAAAGCCTTAAGCTAGCTCATGTAGAATATATATGTGAATAGATCATCGATTATATATTATAACCATGCACAATACACAATCCATTTTATAGAGTCTAAATTAATTAATGAAGCGTAAAATACAATATAAATATGCATTTATGATTTATATAGATGTAGCATCTAGGCAAAACTGAAAATCCACTCATATCATGATCATATCATATGTTTCCTCAAATATATATACTCTATATAAGTAGTTACTCATAAGAAATAAAAACAAATATATATGAGAAGATAGTACCTATATATTCAAATAATTGGAACAGAGAAGAGAAAGCCATTATTATGAATAATAAATTATTAAAATAAAAATATGGATATATATTGATCAAGCTTTGCAGAGGAACATGAGGGACGAGGGAGCGAGCCTCCCACTCCCAGTTCCGGTTGCTCCGGCGAGGAAAACCCTCTCGTAATAATCGACGCAGAACAAGGAGAGGGAGAGGTCCACCTCATTCCGAGTCCAGACCCGGCGGCGGCGGGTGAGGCGGGTGAGGACGGGCTTGACGCAGAGGGTGTAAAGGCGGCGGTAACCACCAAGGGCGACGACGAGGGTCCTGAGGGCCTGGGGCGGGGGGGAGAGCTGGCGGAAGCAGAGGTGCTCCCAGAGGGCGTCGTTGCGGGTGAGGGCGCACCAGAGGCGGCAGACGCAGGCGGCGACGCCCAGGGAGCGGTCGTCGAGGCGCTTGAGAATCTCGACGAGCAGGTCCACGCTGTCGTTGATGCAGAAGCTGCTGGGGCAGGGGCTCATTTCACGCAGATGCACCATGTCGTGTGTGTTGTGAAACTTTGGATATATATTATTTATTTATATAGGAAGGAGAGAGCGAGGGGGGTAATTAAGAGAAAGAAAGAAAGAGGGTGGATGTAATGTTGTTGTTGGCAAAGATACAAACACATGTGTGTAGGTTGTAGGTAAATAGGGCATCTCGGGAAATCTATAAGAGGCCAAAGAGGAAGCTGACAAGATGACCGACCCCATTCAAATACTACTATAAATATCTATATAATTGGCTACTTCATAGTTATAAATTCATACAAATTACCTTTTTTTTTTTTAAAAATAAAATAAATTGCATGATTAGGTTTAGGTATACGTACATATCGAATAGTGTAACAATATTTACATAATATATATAGAACACAATTAATTATATCATGTGTAAGAAATAAAAAGAATGTTGGTTTATATTGAATTAAAAAGAGAGCATGTATATATATATATTTGTTTTGTTGGTTGTTTGTAGCGGTGGCTGTTATTTGAAAAGAGTAGAGGTAGAGGGCCGTTGGCGAAGGAAAAAAAGTAAACGTTAGTGTGTCTCAAAGTCTACGTGTTTTCGTTGTTTCTTCCCATGCATTTTCCTTTTCCTTTTTATATTAATTCAACCAACACTAACATGAAGAAAGTACCACACATTTATTATTTATATGCCTATCCCATTACAATTATCATGTTTCTTTTCGGGACGAAAATTAAGAGTTATGGGTATAGAATAAGTCAGTGAGATTAATATTTTATTATTAAGTATAAAAAAGTTACCATTTTTGGAAATGTAATAATTCAATTGCGACGTCAATTTGGTAAGTGTGACAATTCAAGTGAGACGGAGGGAGTATATATATAGATGAGAGATCATGTAAAAAAAATTACCTGTAAGAAAAAAGAATGAATCATGTTCATTAGATCTAAAAAAACCAATGGTTGATATTCAAACAAACGACAACTAAAACACAATTAAGCAACAAATAATCAACCAACTACTAAAACACAACCAAACATCGTTGCAAACAAGCGACAACATGAATACAATGAAGCAACCTCATGAACACAATCAAACATCTTAATCTAATTTTCTCACGTTAAGACCTTTCTCACCGGATTCGCATATATATATATAGTTCGGATTTGAACGCAACTCTTATATATATATATATATATATATATATATATATATATATATATATATATATAGGGGTGCATTCTAGGCTGAACTCATCTTCCTGAATGAACTATGAACTTTCATTGTTGTGTGTGTAATTGATCATTGTTGTATGTATAATATCTCATTATAGTGTCATACACACTACAATGATCAATTTTACACATAACAATGAAAAGTTCATAGTTCATTCAGGACATTTAGTTCGGATTTAAATGCAACTCTCTCTCTCTCTCTCTATATATATATATATAGAGTAGTGATCATATAATAAGTGAGTTTCCCATGCTAAATGAGAATAAATCTGGGCTGTTTATTTATATAGATCGACGATTCAGATTTAAACTACTCCTTCATTAATCCACGCATCATTATGGAAATAAGGGTAAGGTAGTAATTGCTGTTTTAATTTTGGTAACCGTCTCCTCTATTTTAGATCTAAATACTCTCTCTCCTAATTTTCTCTTTCCTCCCATTATAATCAAACGATTATATCTTTCTCGATTCAAATCTATTTTTTACGAATCATATATCAAATTAAACGTATTTTTACGACGATTCATATGATATCCATATTGGATATGTTAAATTTAAAAGATTCGCACGAAAATCATGATTTTATATTCAGCTGGTATATGTTCTTCATTATATTTACGTTCAGGATAAAAAATGCATAAATTGCGCATAAAAAATGTTCCAAAATATCTGCATTTTTTGCATCAAATGATGCATTATTAACTTGAATAAGATGCA
>JAPKLW010000394.1:309230-338149 GCA_026898455.1 Plectranthus barbatus | reverse complement strand
TAAGATGCATTTTTATTCTAAAGCATATGCATTTTTGTATTCATATTAAGTGCATTTTTTGCATTGATTATATGCTGCAGTTTTATAACTAAAATGTTGCATTTTTTACATTGAACGTATGCATATTATGTTTTATGAACTGCACGAAATGAAATTATTGAATATACATTTTTTACATTTTTGCCCTTTTATGCATTGCGTATGTGCAAAAAATGCACCGAAAATTGGACGGGATTTATTTAACCTGAGCCGTAGATTGAAATATTTAATGGCTCAGATTTTTTCTCATTTAGCATGGAAAATCCTATTATCACCTAATCACTACCCTATATATATATATATATATATATATATATATATATATATATATATATCCTTTCTGTTATAAATGTTGCACACAATGAATTTCACCAAATACAAAAAAAAAAGCATTTGTTTTTATGTCCTCTCTGAGACATATATTTTGCAACACATATCCGTGCATTCTGATCGAAATACAATTTATGTATGATGCATTATGTTCGAAATGCACGGATCCCATTCAGAATGAGCTGCTTTTGATTATGTTCGAAATTCATTTTTTAAACGGAATGCTTTGCATTCCCTTCGGAACAAGATCAGTGCATTCTAAACGAAATGTAGTTGTAAGATACACGAAATCCATAGTACATTTAAGAACATTGAGTGTGAGTATGTGAAACTAGAGGTGGCTACGGGCCGGTTCTGGTTCGGAACTGCCGGTTCGGCGGTTCCAGAAAGGTGGAACCGGAACCGGCCCTTGTAAAAATGGTTACGGTTCCGGTTCGGAACCGGAACCGGCGGTTCGACGAATATTTTATTTGTTTTTTATTTTTTTTTCAACGACACATGACGCTCTCTGATTCGTCGATTTTTAAATTTTCAAAAATTTATCCCGCCGGTTCCACGGTTCGGAACCGGAACCGCCGGTTCGAAACCATTTTTTCTTTTTTTTTTTTATTTAATTTCTTTCCGACGGTTCGGAACCGCTGGTTCTGGTTAAAACCTTTAACGGTTGAACCTGAACCAGCCTGTCGGAAAACGGTTCTGAGCCGTTTTCGACGGTTCCGGTTCGGTACCGTGAACCGCTGGGCCGGTTCAGGTGCAGTTCCGGCGGTTCCGGTTCGCAATGGCCATCTCTATGTGAAACCTTTCAGCGTTTTGCATTTATTCAATAGGTTATATATATAAGCCTGATTTACATTAAAGACATTTCAAATATAAAATTTAAATTAATGTATTTTATATAAATAAATAAATAAAAATAAGACAGTTCTATTTTCCTTAGAATGTTGAATACAATCTGTGAACCACCTTTAGTGTAAAAGAATATGAAAGATGATAAATTAATGAGGTAGAAATTAAGAAATTAATCCAAGAGGTGAATGAGAGATCCTATACTAATACTATACTACCAAAGAGAAAGATATGAAGCTTTAAAATCATGGTCATAGTGCAGTCTCCATCTGATTGGATATCTGAGGAAAACCCCAAACTTGTATGAGACACAAAGCATATATTTAATGCTATTTATTTTTCTCACACACTCTCACTGTTTTCTATTGCCTTGGACTCTTGTTTCTTGGCCACATTTCACACCCACACACACACCCATGTGGGTCTGTGTGTGTGAATGTAATGATCACAATCAAAATCAAAATCAAAATCAAAATCAAAATTCAATATTTCTTGGTTGGGGAGGAATTTGTGATACTTTTGCAAGCTTACAAGCAAGGTCCCCCAAAAGAAATAAAGTCTGCTCTACTTTTTATTTTTTCATTCAGTCTCCCTCCCCTCACCCTCTATCTTTTGTACTTTCTTGTTGTTCCAAATTGGAGTAAAAGTCAAACACATACATTCTACCCCCCTTTTCTTAAAAAAAAAAAAAAAAGAAAAAGAAAATTTGTTTTGATTCTGTTCTTGTCCTTTTTTCAGTTCCCCCCACTAAATCTTGCACTGATTTGACATTTCATCTGGGATATTATCATATATTATTATCAAAATTGTTATTTGAATGGAGTGAAATTGACAATCTTTATTCTTTATTTGTGAGATATATTATGGGTTGAAGTTAAATGGGGTACTATGAAAGGGCTAAATATAATATATGTAATGATTGAGTAGTTGTGTTTGCCTGTGCTATATAAGGTACACAAGAAAGAGTCCATAATAAATTTAATACAACATTTAATTTTTTACTTTTGCATAAATGAAGAGATTACAAATCAGAAACTAACATTTTTAGTATCTTAGCAGGTGATCAAAAACAACTGACTACAACTTGTATAAAAACTATACAAATTAAAGAAAACAAGAGATACATGGTGAGCACTAAAGGACTTTAGAAAAGCAACAAACACTCTAACACTAACACACACATGGGGAGAGAGAGAGAGAGAGAGAGAGAGAGAGAGAGAGAGAGGTTTGTGAATCTTGGTTTGGGCAATTCTTTCACATAAAATCACAAGAAAGACTTGTTCATCCAGAATTGCAAAATAACTGATCAATGTGAATCAGTGTGTATATATAGCCAAGAATGTACTGTTTGATAGGTCCCAATCATCTGAGAAATATTGTCACCTTGCATTCACCCTTTTATGATGAACTCAAACAGAAACAACTCAAAACCATATTCCAAAAACATCACTCCTCATCTGCGAGATCACCCCAACGAACGTTATGCGCAGCAGCAAGATAATGAGCTCCCACAGGTCCCCTGCTGCCATAGGGGTATAGCTCCGGGGCGATTTTCCTATCCTCCAATTCCTTCAGCAATGGTGTGAAAAGAGCCCAAGCAGCATCTAGCTCGTCACTCCTGATGAATAACCTCCGCTCTCCTTCTATAGCATCCAGAAGGAGTCTCTCATAAGCATCAGGAATCTCCCTCGGATACCTTCAAAGAATCATAAGAGATGCTAAAATTTGTGGATATTAAATAATACTATCAGATATTCTAATCTTGATCAACCTTTTCTCTTACCTGGCTTTGTAAAGAAGGTTGAGGTCACTGCGGTCTAGTCTCATTCCAAGCCCGGGAACCTTGTTGTTGACCTTCAAATATATGGCTTCATCAGGCTGCACACGAAGCACTAGCTCGTTCGTAGCCTTATCCAGATCAGTCCCAAAGTTGTGCTTATACAGATTACCAGGAACATGCCTGAACTGAACTCTAATCTCAGCCCTGATTCAAACAAGAAAAACAAATGTTGGTACATGTAAGCTCATATCCAAACATACACCAGTCGTAGTCAAGTTTCAGATACCGTTTGGTGTGGAGAGCTTTGCCAGCTTTCATGAGGAACGGAACACCATCCCAGCGAGCATTGTTGATAAAGAGGGCAGCAGCAGCAAATGTTGGAGTGATACTGTCGTTTGGAACGGTGGAGTCGTCTGTATATCCTGGAAACGATTTACCTCCCCTGCTGTGCCCCTTATACTGACCAACAATCACATTTTCAAGTTGCAATGGCTTCATTGACCTCAAAACTTTCACCTGATTCCAAGTACAGTTACACCGTGATGCATTCATCTATCTCAATTCTCAAAAACACTAATGCCCGAGGTTTCAGAATTCATATCTCGAACTTTCAAAGACGTGGAAACACGGTCTATTACCTTCTCATTCCTTATATCTTCAGCATCCAGGCTGACTGGAGTCTCCATTGCAAACAATGCTAGTATCTGCAGCAGATGGTTTTGCATAATATCTCGTATTATTCCATAATTGTCGAAGTATCTGGAAACAGATTAGAGGGACAATTTATAACCAAGAACTTCAAGAAGAGAAATTTAGACAGAATTATAGGTTGTTTTAAAGCCTCACCCTCCTCTCCCTTCTGTACCAAAATCCTCTGAGAATATGAACTGGACATTACGGATGTAGTTTCTCGACCAAAGAGGCTCGAATACAAGATTGGAGAAACGAAGAACTGATAGGTTCTCAACTAACTCCTTGCCCAAATAATGATCAATTCTGCATCAAACTCAAACCAGTCAAATGAGTTTAACTGATTGCACAAGAAGGCAGCCCCCTGGGCTCCGGCATACCTGAATATTTGATCCTCGGTGAGATACTGCTTTAGACATCTTGTCAGCTCTCTAGACGACTCTGAGTCCCGGCCAAATGGCTTTTCGACAATCACCCTTGTCCATCCCGTTGTTGAAGAAGCTCTGGTGCTAGCACATCGGGCCACATCAACAAATATGTTTGGAGGTATGGATAAATAAAACAACCTATTGGATATTCCTCCACCCTGACAACATTACCTTAACATCATCATTACAATGAATGAGAGTCTTTCAAATCAAGAAACAAAAATTATCATAGAATTAAGTCTACATGGTTTGCTATTCAGTATTCAAAACAAAAGTATCGAAAATTTTATCAACTGTATGAAAGAACCTCCACTTTTTTACAAGATTTTGCACTAATATTCATCAAATCTTTTGAGATTTATTCCAAGTGATACTGCAAGAATATGCCTAGTCTTGAACTGCTTAAAGCTGCTTGTTGGACAAAAAACATGAATACAACATAAAACCAAATGACTACATGTTCTTGACCCCAAACTAAAGACCCCAACAACCTCAAACACAAATATTCTCAAGAAGCTCCAGTTAAGTGATAAGAAAAAATGTTTAACTCAATTGGCCCAATCTTAAAAAGAAATCGTACTTCCAGATTTCAACTTTCAAGTCCATTGAGCTCGATAGGCATAGGAGTTCTAAGCTATATGGCAGTAAGCAAATCAAGAATGAAATTCTTTGCCCATGTGCACATACAACTGAATCAGAGAAAGAAGCTAGCACCTCTTTTTCATTCAGTTTGCGATTCAATTCTGAGAAGTGTTCCTCCGAGTTGTATTGGCCTGAATGGTAAAAGCATCTCTTTAGAAACTCAGCCATTTTGTCATCACAGTTTTCTCTGGAGATATAAATGTAGAACAGTTACTTCAAAATATCATACATTTGAATTTAGTATTTTAATTAACATTATTAAACCAACATTGACCTCTTATCAATCCTGCAAGTTAATGTTCTACTGATCATTTCTCTCAATTCTTCATCGTTCATCTTGGTCCGAGAGTAACCAAAAACAACAAACCTCTGCAGAGATAAAATCTTGAATTATTCAGCAGCATTATTCACTAAGAGAAACTCAAATATTTCTAAAACTATTAAACTAATAACCAAGCAAATTTACAGGAGGAATGAAGGGCAACACCTCGGGTAGGCAGCCCTCATAATAAAGAGCAAAAAGAGCAGGAAAAATCTTCTTCTTTGCAAGATCACCCGATGCACCAACAACAGTAATGCTTAGAGTAGAATCACCTTCTACTGATTCAAAAGATTTGGCTTCTTCTGCGAGGGGATTGAAAACTGAACCTTCTGCACGCACAGTAGTGAGGAATTATGATCTGAAACCAAAAAATGATCGAGAGAAAACACTAGATAGCAAACCAAGTGAAAAAGCAAAAGAAGCAACAGTGACAGAAGGGATCATCGCCAACTATGTAAACTTCAACCTCCCATCGTGATACGAACTTACCTAAATGCCACAGAGATTAGCAAAAACCACTAAAAAACCTCAATCTACACATGCATTACATATTACTTATATCATCATTTCTTGATTAATTTGTTAAGAATCTTTCTCATGATTATTGCATTTGCATGCATAGGCCATGGCTAAAATTCAAAACTCATACATCAAATCCACGAAAATCATGAAATTCATAAAAAGTACGGAATATCACACATGCCGTTATGCCAATCAACTGGAATCTGCATAAATGATATACAAAAAAGCCATAAACTACAAAATTCAATAAACACATTCGCGCGCGCATACTAATATCACAACTGCAAATATTGAAAGCATACCATCTTGCAGGGAAACAGCATTAAGAGGGTACCCATTAGAGGACCTCAGCTCAAACCCACTTCTGAGCTGAATTCTTGCAAAATCTTTGGGACCCCACTTTGATAAATTCCCTAAAACTGGTAAAGCCGGGAATTTTGTTGAACTACACAAACTCTCATTGTGGAAACAAGAAAATGTGGTTGAAAATGAACGACAGCAAGGATTGCTCAACAATTTCACCATTTTCTTTACTTCAAACAAAGCTCCAAAACGATTTCGGGTGGAAGCTCTATTATCACAACTGCAAGAGTCGCACAGTTTATTCAAGAAAACAATGATGAACCTGAAACCGGAAATCACTTGAGATATTTATTTGATATTATGTTGAGATTCCTTGAGTGTGGCTTTTAGCTAGAGCTGAGAGACTGTTGCTGTTGTTGCAAAGAAAACTAAGAGATTTTTTCAAATGCCTAATCCTTTATATGAGGTCCAGATTCGCTCTCTCTCTACATTATCCACTCTTCAACACAGAAACAGAAATGGATTTTGAGTCATTTTTTGTGGGCTTTGATTTTTTTTTACCCATTTTGGGCTTCAATAAAATGTAAGACCCAATAAGGGATACGGCCCACGGCTCATATTGTTGTTTTGAGTAGGAATGTCAATTTAGCTCGAAACCTGCGGGTTGACCCAATTAACCCGAGCCAAAGTGCGGGTTAGGGTCGAAATATTTTGGCCCAAAAAAAAAAATTAGCCCAATTAGCCCGGGACTGAATAACAGGAGGCCCGATAGGGTTGAGCCCGAAATCTGACAGGTTGACCCGATTATTTTTTATTAATATATTTATCATAATTATAGTACTAAAATCTACTTCTAATATTGAAGATCATATTTATTAATTAAGTTTTAAGTTATATAATTATATTTAGTTCAAATAGTATTCAATACTCCCTCCGTCCCAAAACAATTGTCTTGTTTTCCTTTTTCGTTTGTCCCAAACAATTGTCTTATTTCCTAAAATGGAAATTTTATACACACTCACTAATAAAATACTAATTTCCTCTATCTCTACTCGCATTGGTATCTGTGCCATTTCCAAACAAGACAATTGTTATGGGACGGAGGTAGTATATAATTAAGTTTATTTATTTTTTTAATTTAAAAATATTGCTAAAATAAAAAAAAAAAAATTAATAGTTAAATTTATCATTATCTAAAAATTTGTGATGTGTTATGCATTTTTTATAAGAGAGAAGTATTATTTTATTTTGTTTTTATTATTTAAAGTATTAAAAAAGTGAAAAGATATTAAAACTAAAAAATAATTAATAAATTTATTGGCCCGACGGGCTAGCCCAAAAAACGATGGGTTAGGGTTAGGGTTGGGGTCAAGATTTTTTAGCCCGAAAAAATTCCAGTCCGATTCAACCCATACCGATTAATAGTCTTCAGTCAATTTTTCGTATCGCAGTACGCAAGACTCTTATCACTCTTTGCTAGAGTTATCTTCCGGAGTTCACTCTTCTTAGAGGTGAATCCGAGACCAATTTTTGAACTCTTTTCAGAAACACACACTCATGACAACCAACTACTACATTCTGTGAAGAACTAAAACCCACACCACCTTCTGGCGAGAAAGGCCTAGCAACACGTTCATCGTAAAACCTATCAACGTGAAGAGAGCAAACTCAAGTAGACTTGCTGAGTGCGCATACAACCCGAAAGATGTAGGAGCTTCTCGCGATTGCAATATATCAGTAACATCACTTGTAAATTTGTTCTAGTTATTCTGATTCATTTGACAATCAAAGAGTGGACATAGGATCATCTAACTTCTGAACTGCTACAAATATCTTGTGTCGTATAATGTTTTCCATTTTTATTCTTAGTTTTGCTCGCTTATTTTGAAACCCAAGAACTCACAAGTTGTTTAGTGTATATTTCAAAATTAACTACGTAATGCTCATGAACTAACATATTTTCAGAGTACCAACTAACTTAAAAGGCGTTAGTTGGGACCATCACCACTACTTAAAACCCTTTCGCTATGCGTTTATACTTTAACGTTTCGGGACAAACATTGTTTAAAAAAAACTTGAAACGAAGTAACATTTAAAATTTGAGCATTAAGAGTCAATTCATATATTTTAAAAAAATATATGGTGACCCATCAACCTTTCATTCAAATCCATCTTTAAATCATAAATCGTATTCAACCTTGGTTTGTGTTAGTCATTCCATAGATCGTGACGTATCAATTGTGTGTCAAAAGACTTGACAACATTGCCACATGAGGTTCAATCTGTGTAACTATAATTAGTTCATGGTTCATATTCATGATAAGTAGTTATACACATTTTGAATTTGTGTTTTCAAGATTACTAATTAAAAAATAATTAAGAGATTTTCGGATCGACGTTCTCTATATTCTATTCAATTTTTTTTAAAAAAAATAATAAAATCGAAGGACTATTATATATATCAATCCCCCTATCACAATTAGAATTAAATAAAAATAGACTTGTTTTCGAGTCAATCTTAACAACTCCCTATTCATATTATAACAAATATTCACAACAAAGAAAATGACTATTAATTAATCTTTTAGAAAGGGGGCCCCAATCTTGGTTTTAATTAATTTACCATGTACCTTTCATGCATCAACACAATAGTCGGTCCCAACCCTTGAAATTTTCTCCTCTATTTATTATATCTACTACCAATTTCTTTTTCTTGCTATAGATATTGACTAATTCTCTATCCACTACTTTTATCATGTTCCATTTTGCCTAATGTTTATCATCATATAATATCCATTGCCAATGAAAAATTACTTCAATTTATGTATATATAGATAGATATACATGTACATATGCATCGATGAGATAAAAAAAAAAAAAAAAAAAAAAAAAACGACAACGTTAGATTCCTATCCAAAACCACAAACATAATTACTCGAGCAACGCCTGCAGATTACCTCCTTTGTCTAAATATATAGTTAATGTAAATACAAACAAAATTATTTACTTGTAAGATTTAAATATTTCATGCACCCTGAATTTCCAGCTTCATTCTCTTGATAAAATCTTCACATTTCTTCTCCAATTCTTCTGTATCAAAACTTTCATCATCTTCTTCTTCGTCGTCGTCATCATCATCCCAGTTCTCGACCATGAAAGACTGAAGATCTTCTTCAACTTCTGCAGCAGAAGCAGCATCATGACCTCCATTTCCAGAATTAATCTTTTCCTCAAGAATTATTTCTGCTTTTACGGCACCCTTTTTCTTGATCATCTCTTCGAATCCTGCATTCTCATCGTCTGTCTCGGCCCCATGATGATGATCAGCAGCCGAGGTAGAGGTTTTGGTGCTGGATTTCACAGGCGTGATCTTGCTGATGAGGCCGGATGACTGAATGATGAGAACAAGAATTCCATTGCAGAGGAGGAAGATGCAGTTTCTCTCAGTTGTGCAGGTGAAGAGTTTGAATTCGAAGCAGAAGTAGGAGACAAGATAATCATAGGACTGAAGAAAGAGAGGAGAGATTGAGGAGGAGCGAGAGAAGAGGAGAGAGAAGACAGAGATCGGGAGTAGGATTTGTGTGATCTTCTTCAGATATTTGAATGTGCGTGAATGATTCTTCATATCTTTGGTGGTGCTGTGATAAGCCATCATCTGTTTTTGAGAGAGAGAGAGAGAGAGAGAGGGTTGCAATTTAAATTGTGGTAGGTGATATGTAATGTGGAATGGTATATATAAGTATTTTTGGAGTGGAAAATGGGTTAAATAATGACTTTGGAGGAGACTCTTATTCATTTATTTAATTTTATTTTCGTAAAAAGATTTATCCATCCATAGAAGTTATGAGTGTATAATATATAGTCAAGACTCCAACCGACCCCTTTGGTTTGAGAACAATAAATGGCGTTTTAGAGTTGGGAATTTTCAATGTATACACTATTGACCCCTACTCTACTACTCATCACTAGTCACTACTATATATCATCACACCTTAATACTCCTTTTTTTAATACTATATATCTTTTTCATTATAACCTTGAATACTTCATTCCCTTTCATTATTTTCTTGTGAGGGAAAATACTTTCAATTATATTTTAAAATCATATCTTACAATATTTCTCAATCAACCGGAAAAATTATTCGTCTATGTAGTAAGATCTAAACAATTTGCACCATATTAGCAAATCGTGACATATGAAAAAAACTGATATCACTTTTTATAACTCTGATAATATAACCGTCGTATCAATAAGAAGATTTAGTAAAGGCAAAAACTTGCGTTAGGCAGGCCTAAACGGTTTAGGCGGGTTTTATCCTACCCAAATGGGTTCACCCATCCCAAATAGGGTATATTATATGGGTTTGGGCTTGGGTTAATGGATAAAACCCGCCTAAATCTTGGGTTAATGGATAAAACCCGCCTAAATCGTTTAGGCCTGCCTAACCCAAGACCTTCCCTTTAGTAAATCGCCTACAATAAATATCTTTCACACGGATTTTCATACATAAAATATATAATATTATTGTTTTCTAAAAAATATGACAAATTATTCATATCAAAATATATTACAAGATTTATGATAGGATCGGAGTTGGAAAGTTGAAATGGTTTGCCTGGTGACAAATTAATAACATTTGTAAAATTATACACTGTCATACAAATTATTATAATTTTCTCAAATATATTACAAACTATTGAAATTTCTCAAATATATTACAAACTGTATATATTCTTAAATGAATGCTCAAACTATCAAATGTATTTTAAAATTATTATGAAAAAATTTATTTATATTTTAAATTATTTAAATTTATATATATATATATATTATATTTTAGGAATTTATATAAAACTCTTGACAAATTTAAAACGAAAAAATGACATAAAAATGGTAAAACACTAATTTTAATTTTTCTATTCTTTTAATTCTATTTTTTACTTTGCCGAACCAAAAAATTATTTTCGGTTTTCCTAATTTATCACAAGAATTTAAAAAGATATTTTACTAAAGGTTCCAACTTTGCTTAAAAAATGTAATTTGATCAATAAACATTACAAATTAAGAAAATCCTTAATGAAAACATTTTTTTTAAGAAAATCAGTTTTCAAAAGGTTTTGTTTATTGAAAATAACTTTGGAATAAAAATCAAATGAATAAATGTACGGTACCTAGGGAATTCAACCAATTTAAATAACACGCATGAAACAAGTATTTCAAACCCAAAAATAACATATGGTGAAAAATTTGTTAATATAGAATTAATTCCTTAGTCGGACAATTTAAACTTAGATTACTAATAATTGGCTATCTCCTTTCTGTCTCAAAAACACATATTAATCAATCTCAATAAAAATAAGATTTAATTCCTACAGTTGATTTCTTCTTTTTAGGACATAAAAAATCATATTAAACTCTCTTCCTATTGTTAATTTTCTCATCTCAGACTTTCAATTAACAACTATCAATGTAATCTAGTTTTCATCTCCCGATCCTTCAATTGAAAATAGATTTTAAAATCAAAACTAGAGAGTTTAAACCAATTAATTAGGGTTTGAAAGATTGAATCAAAGCATGCAATCTAGATGGAGGAAAACCCTAGAACCTGTTAAGGTTTCTAACCAAACATGTTAAAAACAAACATTGGAATAAGAATCTTAAATTGCAATACATAAACTTACAAAAAAATTAAAGTGCAGAAAAATAACTTCGAGCAAAGTCTCCAAACTGAATAATAAACTGGAAGATAATCTGAATTAAAAAGTGGATCATCATTACTAAACCTAATACATGGGTATATATAATAGTATAATTAGCTTGTGGTCCTGAACTTTAGGGAAAAATTGTATTTGGTAACAAATCTTTGAATCTCATGTTGACTTAAAGAATCGCACTTCAAGTTGCAAAATTGCGCGCGTCAACCGACGTGAAATGGCGTTGGTCGACATGCGTCTCTCAAATCAACCCTTGTGTCGCCCGTTCCTCTCTCATGTGGACAACTTCCACGTCGACGGACGTGGAACTCCTTCACAAAATAAACTTATGATCTTGTGGTGCATTGAGATATGAGAACTAGGGATATTTATAGGAAATTCTAATCCCTATTGGACTTGAGTTTTACATGGGCCAAACCAAGTACGAGTATGCAAATAGTAAAGAAGGCCTATCAATTAATTAATTAATTCTCATATTCAACCCAAAATATAATTAATTAATTAAAACTTATTCATGCCACCAGAGAATCAATCATGTCCTACCACTTGCTACCACATTATGAGAAAAAGGTTGCAAGGGCTCGGTATATCTCCATATTTAAGGTTACAGACATTCATTAATTAATTTAGACTTTGACAAGCCTACAAATTAATTAACATCTTTTATTCCTTAGTAGTACCACTTAATACCTTTTCACTAATGCTTGAACATAATCAGCCTGCAGGATTTCCGCATATGTCACCATCCTATACTAGATATGGTAAACTAACCAAAGAACTAGAAGTCATACACAAGCTGCTACCACCCAAGATACAAATATATAAGTACATATAAGACTCTCCATCATGGTATCTCAAAGTGATACACAAACTTGTGTATACCTCTTGAACTTTCATTAGGCTTTAGATTTCATCAAGCCATCGAGATCAAAATTCTTTAAATGTCAGATAAAAGAATCGATCTCAGTTTGGTCCTATCAATACGAACCAAACATACCAGCATATCTAGTGACCAAGATAAGCCACTAATTACTGATTGTGCTGCGACCTAAACCGACAGTCTATTTCTAGCACTGTCTCAGCTATGATAACCATTTATATCTCGCTAGGTCAAGCAACATATATGATTTTCTGTGATCTACAACACACCGTATGATCTCCCAATCAAAGAGATAAGAGAATAGAGTCGTTTGCGATACATGTTTGTTAATTCAGACAGGAGATGATAATACAACAATAATGATTCCCAGTATATTAACCATAAATCATGTTCATAATATACGAATCATAATGATTTTAGTATATAAATCCATCACCAAGTGCATAATAGCAATCGAAAGAACAATACGCACGGTAAAGGCTTTGACAACAGGGCTAAAAGCATGTGTAAAGTCGAATCTAGGAATTTGGCTGAAACATTGGGCAACAAGACGAGTTTTATAACGATCAATAGACCCGTCTGCACGAAGCTTGGCTCCAAAAACCCAATTGGATCCCACTATGTTAGTGTTGCGAGAGCGAGGAACCAGTTACCAATTATCATTTTGAAGAAGAGCATCCATCTCTTCTTGCATGGCATTAACCCAATGAGGTTGTTTGAGAGCAGAATTGACACCACGTGGTTTAGAGATGGCAGTCAAAGCAGTAAAGAGATTTATCAAATCAAGAAAAGTTAAGTTAACAAGGTTCATTTACTTGAAGATGTTGGCTTGAGCATGTGTTCGCATGGTGTGAGTACAAGCGGGCACAACAGGTGCAACCGGCAAGGGCGGAGTAGACATAGCCGGAGCTGGAGGAGGATCGTCGTTTGGTGGAGGAAGAGGCACAACTAGATGAGGTTGAGGTGGGGTGGAGATACATGCATGAAATGGAAATGGAGTGATACCGGGAGAGGATAATGAGGCAAAATTATACTCCAAGGATGAGAAAGGTGCAACTATGTCATCCAAAAAGTTCATTAAAGATGAGAGAGGGACATGGAGGCGGGAAACGACAAGCACATCTCTTCAAACGTAGCATTCCAACTGATATAAATGCAAGAGGATGTGGATCCAGACAACAAAATATCTTGTGGCTAGGACTGTAACACACACATATACATGGAATACTTCGTGCTTCAAATTTTTGTTTAGCGTAGTCCTATAAACACTGGTAAACTCGACATAAGAAGGAACCTTTGTGGTATTCACACTCATACGGTGATATGTCATACAAGATAGAGGATGGTAATCGATTTATGATGTCGACAGCAGTGCTGAAGGCTTCGACCCACAAATTTAGTGGAGTTGCGGAATGAAAAAGCAAACTGAGGCCCATCTTAGTGATATGATGATGCTTCCTCCCAGCTCGGTGATAACTCTCTTAGAAGAGTTAGTGGAGTTGCGGAATGAAAAAGCAAACTGAGGCCCATCTCAGTGATATGATGATGCTTCCTCCCAGCTCGGTGATAACTCTCTTAGAAGAGTTATATGTTTGCTCTTAATTCATTACTTTGAGTTCACTTTGAGTATATCTAGGTATAATTATATCTAAATAAGAGTTCTTTAGCACGAGTAACCTGGTGTGAGTAATGTCTATGGATTAATCTATTTTTTGTGTCTAGATGTTCATAAAATCATGCAGGTGAATATCAAGTTCAAATAACAAAGGAAGTGAGGAATGTTGTAAGAGAATGCTGAAGTAGACATGGCCACGGGCCGGTTCCAGATCGGAACCGCCAAAGCCCTGAACCGGCCCGCCAAAAGAAGGGGATGGTTCCAGTTTTCGGCCCGGAACTGGCAATTCCGGGCCGAACCGGCGGTTCAGCCATTTTTTTCTTCTTTTTTTTATTTTTTTTAAAATGTAAATAAAAGGTTTCGAACCTGTGACCTTTATGAAGTTTAGAGGTTTCTTCTTTTTTATTAAGTGTTTTGTGCACTGGTCTTCATATATGTGTTGCCACAACAATGCTCGTTGTCTGATGTAACAAACATACAACGAACTATAATATCCTATTATCTCACCTATAGGGATGACCATATGGTGTGTAGGAGATCACAGAGGATCATATGAGTCGTTTGACCTAGCGAGATATAAACAGTATCACAGCTGAGACAGTCCCTGGTTACTTGGTGGCTGAGCTGCTGGTGACGAAGGCTGAGCGCGAGCGACAGGCTAGTTGCAAACGCCGACGGTCCATGGCGGCGGCCGGAATGAAGGCGGCGGCTGCTGTGCGGCTAGGGTTTGCAAACCCTAGGGTTTGGCAGCCCGGGCGGTGGCTCGAGCCTGTCAGCCCGGAGACGGCCCGCTGTCCTGGAAAATTAGGGTTTTGTTTTCCTGTTTGGGCCTGAAACCCTAATTGCAGCCCAAATGTTGTTTATTCAATTCAAATCAGATTTCAAGTCCAACGGAGTCCCAGTTTGAAGATCTGTATTGAAAAATAAATCTTGTAATAGTTAGATTTAATTTATTTCAGTTGTAATCGCATCTGAGGGGCCACGAGAATTTATTTGTTTATTTATTTATTCTCGTAATGGTGTGATTTATTATTTGCGCACTAGTAAATGATAGGAAGCATGATTATTTGCTTTAATTATTTACAGTTATAAGCATGTTGCAATTTAATTTTTGAGCATGTCTTATGTGATTTATTTTACGTTTTAAATTGTGTCTATAAATTCCGGGATCATATTAATTTATGATGGAATTTTGGGTGTGACATAATTTATGGGAACATAAAATAATGTGTGTGCATGAAACCTTTAGAATTAAAAATACTAAGCTGGATTTTGGTTCTTCTCTAACCAAGATCATTAGACTTCCACAAATACGACCTCTCACTGGAAGTGAGACATCTTGAAGCGTAAACGTCTGCTCAAGTAGCTTGCATTAGAGGTTTCTCACTAGGTCTGGTGCGATGAGGTTTCTAAATAAAACATTTAGTTTAAGATGAGAAGTGGGAGCCTCTGAGCAAACGTTTACTCAAGTAGCTTGCATTGAGACAACTTTCACTGGTCTCTAAGATTAAACTAAATGAGATAACAAAGGATGTGAGGGGCATACGGCATGGGTCCAGTACGTATGCTAAATCGCTCTAAACGTCCGGAGTTAGGCTTGTGGTTATTTTTGGCTTAGATGTTGCCTGGAGTATAACTCATGAATGATGTCCCTGCTCCGGATAGGTGAACATGGTCTTAAGATCTCTAATATTAATTTCTTTTGCATAAGATACCTGGCATGTAAAGAAATTAAAGGACCTATTTTGGTCTGGTTGAGCGTTTACCGTAAACGTCTACTCAAGTAGCTTGCGGTAAATTAGCTTGGGCAATTGGAGGAAGCAAATTGCATTATTTTATCTAAAGGTTCTATGCATATTTGTTTCAATTTTTCGTATTATGTGCTTACTTTAATTCGCTTATTTATTTTCAGATATGTCTATTATTGCATCACTCATCAATTCAATCGTACACAATTCCTTGACTGGTCCGAATTTTCCTGGTTGGAAATGTGACATTGTCAAGCTCTTGGATTCATTTGGACATTTGTTTGTTCTGCAAACTCCCTGTCCGAGTTCGCCGACTGATACATCTTCCGATGAGGAGCGTGCACAGTATCACATGTGGATGTGGTCGAATGGCATGGCCAGACAATATATCTTGGTTGGTATGTCAGATGCTCTGCGCCTTCGTTATAGTGATGTATGGCTTGCGTGTGACATTATGCGACGTCTTGACGTAGCATATGGCGGACTCGATGGACATGCTAGATCCAGTCTTATCAAGCGTATTGTAAGACAAAAATTGGGTCAGAACTGTTCGGTACGTGGACATGTGGAATCACTCATCCAACTCATAGATGAGTACACATTAATGGGTTGTAAAATTGACAATGATGTCAAAATTGACTTGATACTCAACACGTTACCGAAGTCATTTGATGACTTCAGAATTTCTGTTGAGAAAAACAAGAGTGAGTATACTGTTCACAGTCTGCTCAAGGATCTTGTGTCAACAGAAGCTTCTTCAGTCTTTTCTGTGAATCACTCTGATTTGCTTCCGAGTCGAAAGAGTGATGTCAAAGAAAAGAGGAATGAAGGAAGCAGTGGGAGCAGTCTTGCCTTATCAGTTCATTCCAGATCTCTTGCTAAAAGTTCTTCTAAATTGCGTCATTATGACATGAAGAAGAAGAATGGTAAATGAGAGAACAAAGGAAAGAAAGATAACAAGAAAGACAAATGTTTCAAGTGTGGCAAGAAGGGTCACTGGAAAGTAAATTGTCCAAGTTTGGTAACTAAGGGACAAGGTACGTCATCTTTTGCACTGCTTGTTGAAACATGTTTAGTATCGGTTTTCTACTCCTTAGTGGGTAGTGGTAACTGAGGTCACTAATCGTGTTTGCTACACTTTGCAGGCAATCAAGCTTAAGGCTTGAAGATGGCGGGATTACCATCTCCAAGATTGATGCTGGTAGTTGCTACTTCAGCTGATGGAGATTTTACTTTGAGTTTATGTTAAAAACTCTATTTTTTATTCAAGTTTCTAAAGAGATGTTGTTTTAATAAACAATGTTCATCTATTGTTATGGATTATCAGTTATTCGATAGAGTTTTTCTATCATGAATGAATAACAATGTTTTCTATTATGGATGATTGTCTCTTCATTACTTGATTACATAAACTGTCAGTGTTCTAAGGTATAATTTAAAGAATCTCTATAGAGATAGGTTACATCAGTCTATGTAGTTTTAAGTAATTCATGGAATTATGGATTCAATCCAGGTATTCCTAAGAATGGTACTTATGACAACTACTTAGAGGTATAAGATGGTAACCAGGCCTTTTAATAGGTGATTGTATCTCTATAGGTTATTTCGTGTTTGCTCTGGTTTGCTGGTTTGAGTCTACTTCCGCAGTTGCCTTAACATGCATTGATCCTGTAATCATTTAAGATTTGGATATGTTTATCTAGTTCACTACAAGTCTTAGTCTCTTGCTTTAATCAAGAGCGTTCAAGACTAAGGTAGAGAATGAGTTAAACAAGATCGTAAAAACATTATGGTTCACTCATAATGGTATATCTTAAGTGATGGGGTTTTACAGTATCTGGCAGAGCAAAGGGATTGCATCCCAGTTAACTACACCTATTATTCCTCGATTGGGATAGTATAGGTAAAACGAAATAAGATTCTCTAAAAGTTTATAAGTTATGCCAGCTTTGCCAAATTTTCGTTTTTGGGAAGAGCGCCAAAAGCAGTTGTGTGTTTGCTTAATCTAGTGTCTTCTAAATCAGTTTCAAATACCCTAGCAGACCTTGACTTTGTCAAAAAGGCAATGATGGGTAATTCGGCTGTTAAGCTGATAGAAGAATCTGATTGTTTGGAAGAAAGGTTTAAGCTAGTACTGCTTTGTGGGCTATTCCAGGTAAACGAAAAAAATGGTTGCTTTGTGTATCCTAGATACAAGCAAGTTGTATAGGGTAAAACCATGAATCCAAATATGAGATTGTTCTCTAACGTTTTAGAGAAGACAATTCAAATCCATCAGGAAATGCCACGTGGCATATTGAGCATACCTTGGAAGGTATGGTACCAATTGCACGGTCACCTGTGTAAGGTGGTAAACCACAAATTTATGCACTATTAACTGACAACGTAAAAGGAGCATCGTTGCAGTGGGAGGTTGCCTTAACAGGCTTAATGGTACTGGTTCGTGGAAACAGTCTCTGGACTTGTTCCCAGCTTAACGAACAACATCGTACTCATCCCTTAAAGCGCAACGAAGTTGTTAAGACAAACGATGCGGCTTAATGACATCAAGTCATGGATTCAAAAATGAATCAGTAAATGTTATGGTTGTGTATCGGGATCAGTGATTGCCAAATAGCTTACCAGCTATAAGTAACTGATTGATATACAAGGAAAGAAATGCTCGAATGGTAACCTAGTATATTCGAATATCTAGGTTAGTGAGTAAGGTATGTTTCACAACAAGTCTTTCTCACTGGTTGCAATTATTAAACCCATTCGAATTCTTTTAACCATAACAACACATATGAATCTAAATATCTGGAATATAGATGACGTCATCCATATTTTATAAACGGGTACCTTGATAAAAGGTGACGACATCTGTATGCAACAACCAGATAAGTTATGTGCAAAACATCATGTCTGGAAGCCAAGGAAGTTCAAGCATGAACTTAAAGGTGCTTCAAAGTCATGAAACAGACATCTCGATATTGTCTATCGAGAATGATAGTTTCATGTACCAGTTATGTGTCAGCGGAAGCGTGGTTTTCTTTGCACATTATGCAGATGGTATTTTCACTTTCGGAAACGAAGTGGAGATATTATCAGACATAAAGAGATGGTTATCCGAACAGTTTCAGAAGTAGGAATTATGAGATCTTGGAACATCTTTTGAATTAAAGTCTTGTGTTGTCACAAGAAAAGGATGTTCAGGTATCTCAAGTCGCTTAAATTGATTCTGTGGTGTGCCGTTCACAGCAAGAAAGATTGTTGTCTTTCTACATTGTAAATGAACGAAGGAAGATATCTGTAATGCTATAAGCATGTTAAACAGATATCAGTTCGACTCTGGATAGGCACATTGGTTAGTGAATGAGCCTTGTGAGTTGAATGGCATCGGATATCCAGGAGGATCATAAGGAAAAGAAATCGACCTTTAACTATGTGTTGGCCTTGGAGGAGGAGTTATAGGAATTCAACACAGAAGTGTGTTGCGGATTCCAGTATAAATGCTGTGTTTTTTTAACAGCTTCATTAGCTTCGCAAGAAGTAGTATAACTCTGGTGTTATCCTCTAGAGGTGTGTGTTCTGAGTTTGCCTAATAAAATCACATGGAATTGTGATCATGTTGGTGCAATGACAAACTCAAGGGAACCTAAGACTCACAAGGTGGTGAAGCACATAGGATGTGTGGTATCACATCATACGAGAAATCGTGACAAGAGGTAGCGTGAATGCAGTGGGAGTGATTGACAGTATAGACACACTTAATACTTTGATAAAGCAATGGTATTATGCTTTAAGTATAAGTGGGAGATTGTTGGGATTATATACTGAAAGCATATATGATTAAGTATTTTGTACACTGGTCTTCATATATGTGTTGCCACAACAATGCTCGCTGTCTGATGTTACAAACATACAACGAACTATAATATCTTATTATCTCACCTATAGGGATGACCATATGGTGTGTAGGAGATCACAGAGGATCATATGAGTCATTTGACCTAGCGAGATATAAACAATATCACGGCTTAGACAGTCCCTGGATAGGCTGTCGGTCTAAGCTGCGGCACATCGGTTCATAAGTGGGCTTATCCTAGCTACTTGATGTGTCGGTACATGGTTATGTATTGATGGGATCAACAGTGGGATGTGCCATTCTCATTGACATATGAATGAGCCAGATCCCTAACATACTTCCTATGATCTTAAACCTAACAGAAGGATAAGGGGCACACACAGATTTACCACACTTTGATTTACTAGAGTGGCGAGTCTTACATGTTTAGGGTTTTTACCGTGAACCGAATCACCAAAAACCAATTTGAACCGGATCGATTTATGGATATTGCACATAATTCAAATTCACAAAAACCTAGCATGCTCCTATGAATTTAATGCATATTTGTGGATTGAGAGATTATCGTAATTCCGTCGTCTCTGTACCGATCTTTTGCGTTTGAATTCCAAACTTCAATTCAACCACGCAATTCAATTTCTCTGCGGAAACAGAAATTAGAACACTAATTTCTAGAATAAAATTGAGAGAACAAATAGGAAGAAGGAAATCTATAGTTCTCCAAATTAGATCTTCAGATCTGTATCCCGGTGCTGATCAGATCTACTACTGGTGAGGACTCCGTAGATCTGTGGCTTGAGCAGGACCAGAATCGAAATTCTTCTCCTCCAACAATGAAGTCGGTGCCTCTTTTTCACCACAGAATTAATATTGACCTACCCCTTTATTACCACGTTATGAGAACGGGCTGCATTAATTGAGAATCCCCATATTTAAGGTTACCGGACATCCATTAATTAATCGGAGCCTCTGACAAGCTCTAACTACAATTAATTAATATCTTATTATTCGTGAGTAGTACCACTCAAACCTTATCACTCGTGCCTGAACTTAATCAGCCTGCAGGACTTTGGCACGATGAATGTTATTGAGCTCCTCAGGGAATGTCCCCATCTTATTACTCGGATATGGTTACCTAAACCCAGTCTCAGGCGGTACTACACGAACTGTTGTTACCCAAGATGCGGATATACGAGCACGTTACTTAGGCTCTCCACCATGGCAAGTCAAATCAACAGTCAACCCGTGCAAACCCCTGAACCTTCGTTAGGGTTCGGACTCAATCAATATAACGAGATCTTGTATTCGCTTATGTCAGACAGACGAATACATCTCACTGCGGTACATCAATACGCCACCTCTGCGTACCAACATGTCAAGTAACCAAGACAGACTACTTATTCCGACAATGTCGCAGCCATCCGGACAGACGTATCCTCATACGCTGTCTCGGTTGTGATCAGGTTTATGTCTCACTAGGTCAAGTGATCATACTGTCTTCTGCGATCTACAACACGCCGTATGATCGTTCCTATCAGTGAGACAAGAGGATACCATTGTTCATACATGTAAGATTGTTAACAGATAGAAGAAATAAACCGTTGTATACTCATTATAATACATGCTTTCAGTATAAAAAACCCATCAATCTCCCACTTACACTTAAAGCATAACTAAGCTATTACAGAGTATACAGTCCGTCTATCTAGTCTATTGTATCTTTAACCACTATCAGTGGTCGGCATCCACCTCAGACCCAGCTCACGAATATGTCTTTCGTAAACTTTCTGCGGCAAGCTCTTTGTAAATGGATCAGCAAGATTGTCAGCAGTGTCAATCTTCTTAATCAGCACATCGCCCCTCGATACGATTTCTCGTATGATATGGTACTTTCTCCCTATGTGTTTGCTTGCCCTGTGAGACCGCAGTTCCTTTGAGTTTGCCACTGCACCAGAGTTATCACAATAAATTGTGATGCTACTCGGCAAACTCGGGATCACGCCCAACTCTAAAAGGTAGTTCCAGAGCCACACCCCCTCTTTCGAGGCGTCGGAGGCGGCGACATATTCCGCCTCCATGGTGGAGTCAGCAATGCATTTCTGCTTTGAGCTCCTCCAAGATACAGCTCCACCTCCCAGGGTATACACATATCCTGAGGTCGATTTCTTCTCATCCTGGTCCCCTTGGAAATCCGAGTCTGTATAACCCACAGGACACAAATCCTCACTTTGATAAACTAGGCAGAAATTCCTAGTTCTTTTCAAATACTTGAGGATGTGCTTTACAGCAGTCCAGTGCGCCTGTCCAGGGTTAGACTGATATCTTGTGTACCATGCCAACGACATAACAGATATCTGGCCTGGTACACAGCATCGCATACATGAGACTACCCACCGCCGAAGCGTATGGTACAAGACTCATCTCGTGTTTCTCCCGCTGTGTCTGAGGACACTGCCCAATAGAAAGACGAATGCCATGTCTGAAAGGTTGCAAGCCTTTCTTGGCGAGTTGCATGCTGAACCGGGCTATCACAGTATCCACATAGGATGCCTGGGATAAGCTCAACATTCTTCTCTTACGATCTCGTAAGACCTTAATCCCAAGAATGTAGCCAGCTTCTCCCAGATCCTTCATTTGGAACTGTTCGGATAACCAAACCTTGATTTCGGACATCACTCCCTCGTTGTTTCCAAATAGGAGTATGTCATCAACGTATAGTGCAAGGAAGACCATGCTCCCACTGACACAAAGTCGGTAAACACAACTTTCGTTTTCCAACTGTGCAAATCCATAGGATTTAATCACATCATTGAAAAGTAAGTTCCACGACCTTGAAGCTTGCTTAAGTCCATACAAGGACTTCCTAAGCTTCCAGACAAGATGTTCTTCGCCCTTGCTTATGTAACCCTCGGGTTGCTCTATATAGATGTCCCTACCTTCTTCAAGGTAACCATTTAGAAAAGCGGTTTTGACATCCATCTGCCAGATCTCGAGGTCCATATGCGCAGCTATGGCAAGGAGTATCCGGATGGATTTGAGCATGGCTACGGGTGAAAAGGTTTCGTCATAGTCAATGCCCTCTTTCTGACTATAACCCTTTGCCACCAGCCTGGCTTTAAAAGCCGTGATCTTTCCATCTGCCCCTTTCTTTCTTTTGTATACCCATTTGCACCCTATGGCCCTAAAGCCATCCGGCAAATCAGTTTTCTGGTATACATCCATAGCAGTTATGGATTCAATTTCAGAATCCATGGCGACACGCCATTTGGCAACATCCTTGTCTTGCACTACCTCTTCGTAAGTCAGTGGGTCAGAGTCGTCATGTCCGTCTTCCGGGCTCAAGTCCGAAGACTCACCCACAAACATGTACATTTTTGGCTGGAAAATAACTCTCCCACTACGACGAGGCATCGGTGTCTTGTCAGTAGTAGGTGCAGTGATTTGTGGTCCTGCACCTTGCACTGAAGAACGTGTCTGTGGTGTTGTACCTCTCACAGGTGCACCCACATCTACACGTTCCCCTTCCCTTGGAATTGCATTTTCATTCTCAAATTCTTGAAGAACGATATCACTCCTTGACCTGTGATTACTCACATACTCGTCCTCCAAGAATCTAGCATTGGTGCTAACAACGACTCTTTGACTCTAAGGACAGTAAAAGTAACCACCTTTTGTTTGCCTGGGATACCCTATGAACAACATTACTTTTGACCTGCTTTCTAACTTATCAGGTTCCTTCGACAGTACGTGTGCCGGACAGCCCCATACTCTAAACTTGCACAAACTAGGTTTGCGACCAAGGAAGAGCTCATAAGGTGTCTTAGGAACTGATTTAGAAGGCACCACATTAAGCACGTAAGCTGTTGTTTCCAATGCGTAGCCCCAAAATGAAATTGGTAAGATTGCATAACTCATCATTGATCTTACCATCTCTAGAAGAGTCCTATTTCTTCTTTCAGCTACACCGTTTTGCTGGGGAGTACCCGGTGCAGTCCACTGGGATGTAATCCCATTTTCTGACAAATATTGCAGGAACTCGTTACCGAGGTATTTGCCAATGCGGTCAAATCGCAACGACTTGATAGTTTTCTCGACCTTCTTTTCTACTTCAGCCTTGAACTCTTTGAATTTCTCAAAGCATTCAGACTTGTAGCGAAGTAGGTAAACGTAATCGTACCTTGAGTAATCGTCAATGAAAGTGACGAAGTACTCGTACCCTCCACGAGCCTGTGTGGACATCGGTCCACATAAGTCAGAATGGATCAATTCCAACACTTTCTCTGCTCGAGACTGACTAGCCTTGAAAGGCCTAGTTGACATCTTGCCCTCGATGCAGGATTCGCAGACTTGATAAGGTACAGCCCGGACTAGGTCCAATGTACCGTCATCTGCAAGTCTTTGAATCCGCTTCAAGCTGATTTGACCCAGTCTCAAGTGCCAGAGATATGTAAGATCCTCATTAGAAGAAGTAAGTTTTCTCTTTCTAGGATTATCAATTACAGATGAATTACATGCAATATTTAAGGACATATTTGACCAAAGCAACATAGAGATTGTAAATCAACATACCATAATGGATAACATTGTTATTACCAATGACAAAATCATAAATAACAAATATCCATAAAAGTTGATGAAATTTGTCCTGCCGATAAACCACGGCCCATAAATAAATTCACCAAAACATAAGGAAAAGAAAACTCCATGAATCTCCGTCATAAAACGTTGCCTTCATCCAGTTTGGTATCTTCTTGCCATCACTCACCAGCCGTGTCAGCACGGTCCCCTGCAAAGTACAACAACATGATCAACAAGTTAGTGCTTACAGCTCTAGAAGAGCAACAACTAACTCTAATCATGCTTACAGTTATACATGCAAAATGGCATACCTTGTCTAGCTTTGTTGGCTTGACAATCTTTCCTCCAGTGTCCTTTCTTACCACACCTGAAGCACTTGTCCCTTTCAGTCGCCACCTTAGGCTTTTTCCCAGCCCAACCATCCTTCACAGGTGTCTTCTTGGCCCACTTCTTAATCCCTTTCTTCCGCTTCATACTTTTCGGTACAGCAGAGAGATTACCAGAAGTGGCCAAGACAATCTTCTGAGGGTTCATGACCGATTCAGCTGCCATCAAGTCATTGAGTAACTCGTTAAGAGTATACTCTTTCTTGTTCATGACAATATTCAGCCTAAAACTCTCAAAGGACTTGGGTAGAGAGTTTAGTATGATATCGACCTTAGCCTCAGCGTCGATACCTCCACCATGCACAGTTAGCTCATCCATGAGGTGAGTCATGGTAACAACGTGCTCTCTCACTGAGGTGCCATCAGTCATTTTCTAACTTACGATTTCTCTCATAAGATTGAACCTGACGGCTCTATCAGTTTCCCCATAGGTCGCCTCCAGACTTTGCATAATGTCATAGGCATCCCTATGGTGCTGATGCTGCTGCTGCAAGACTTTCGACTTAGTGGTCATCATGTAGCACTTGACTACATTGTTCGATTTCTCCCACTTGTTATAAAAGTCTATATCCAGTTGACTGGATTCAGCAGTTGGCACTTCGGGACGAAGTACTTGCAGAACAAACATATGTTCTTCTGCAATCAGGAGGTACTCGAGATTGCGCTTCCATTCCAGGAAGTTCGGACCAGTTAGAGTGTTTTGTGCAAGAATATTGATGACATTAGACATAGACATATCTGAAACAATAAAGAATCTTAAATAAGAACATGCATGTAGAACTTCAAAAACAAATGCATTGAAAACCTTTTAATAAATCAAATACAAATGTTTTCCACTAATTGCCCAAGAGTTCCCACCGCAAGCTACACTCATAGACGTTTACGATGTCACCCTCAACCAGAACTGCGGGTTTTAAGCCCCAATCCATTTAATTTCACTACCATGTCAGGATGCTTTTGTCAGGATGCTTTTGACACTACAAATCTTCAACAACCAAATCTTTTGGGATTTAGACCTTTGTGATCTGATGATTTGCCCTAACCCTAATGCAAACCCTAGGGTTTACACAAGATTGTACAAACCACCAAAACACGACCCACCGCGACGGGACAACAGCAGCCGACGACGACCGCAGCTGCCGCCGACCGCCGCCCGCCGCCGCCGGCCAGCCGCCGCGCGCACCCCGCGTGCTGCTACCGTGCCGCGCCCGCGCCCGCGCGCTGGCCGCGTGCCGTGGGTGCTGTCCGCGTGCGCCGCGCGCCTGCCCTGCGCCGCGTGCCGTCGTCCGCCATCGGCTCCATCTTCGTTCTTCGTCCTCGACCCGTCCAAATTAAATTTGAAAAATTACAGAAAAACTATTCTATTACAATTTTTCAAATCTACGCTAATCACAGATTTTCTCGTGATTTTACAAAATTAATCCAGCTCTACACAAATAAACCACCGCGGGCTGAATTACACGGGTTGCCACGAGGAACAAAAACCAAACACAATAAATAATAAATTCATACATGCATATTGAATTCAATTATGAACAACAGAGCCATAAATCAGAAACCTGGCTCTGATACCAATTGTAGGGTTTTTACCGTGAACCGAATCACCAAAAACTAATTTGAACCGGATCGATTTATGGATATTGCACATAATTTGAATTCACAAAAACCTAGCATGCTCCTATGAATTTAATGCATATTTGTGGATTGAGTGATTACCGTAATTCCGTCGTCTCTGTACCGATCTTTTGCGTTTGAATTCCAAACTTCAATTCAACCACGCAATTCAATTTCTCTGTGGAAAAAGAAATTAGAACACTAATTTCTAGAATAAAATCGAAAGAACAAAGAAGAAGAAGGAAATCTGTTGTTCTCCAGATTAGATCTTCAGATCTGTATCCCGGTGCTGATCAGATCTACTACTGGTGAGGACTCCGTAGATCTGTGGCTTGAGCAGGACCAGAATCGAATTTCTCCTCCTCTGACAATGAAGTCGGCGCCTGTCTCTCTCTGCCCTAGGGTTTTGACTGATTTGAATAATCACAAAAGGTTGGCTAGGGTTTCCAGAGAGAGTGGTCTATTTATAGACCCAGGGTTTTATCCCTAATGGGCTATTGGGCTCAATTCAGCACACTTATTTGGGCCAGACCTGGGACCTAATGCAAATAATAAAGTGGGCCTATAAATTAATTAATTTCCATGTCCACAACCCAGGACATAATTAATTAATATTAATTCTTTTTCACCACAGAATTAATACTGACCTACCCCTTTATTACCACGTTATGAGAACGAGCTGCATTAATTGAGAATCCCCATATTTAAGGTTACCGGACATCCATTAATTAATCGGAGCCTCTGGCAAGCTCTAACTACAATTAATTAATATCTTATTATTCCTGAGTAGTACCACTCAAACCTTATCACTCGTGCCTGAACTTAATCATCCTGCAGGACTTTGGCACGATGAATGTTATTGAGCTCCTCAGGGAATGTCCCCAACCTATTACTCGGATATGGTTACCTAAACCCAGTCTCAGGCGGTACTACACGAACTGTTGTTACCCAAGATGCGGATATACGAGCACGTTACTTAGGCTCTCCACCATGGCAAGTCAAAGCAACAGTCAACCCGTGCAAACCCCTGAACCTTTGTTAGGGTTTGGACTCAATCAATATAACTAGATCTTGTATTCGTTGATGTCAGACAGACGAATACATCTCACTGCGGTCCATCAATACGCCACCTCTGCGTACCAGCATGTCAAGTAACCAAGACAGACTACTTATTCCGACAATGCCGCAGCTAGGGGTGAGTATTCGGTTATTTTGGTCGGTTTTGAGCGGTAAACGGACCGAACCAAAATAACCGATTTTGTAATTTTTGTAACCGAACCGAACCAAAATTACCGAAATAACCGAACCGAATTTTAATTTCAGTTTTCAGTTATTTTTCTGTAATTTTGGTTAAAACCAAAATTTTCACCTAAATTCCCAAAAAAAAAAAACTGACTACAAAGGATGGAAAAACTCTGCTACTGAATGCTGATAAAATCTTGTGGAGCTGTTGTGCATCTCAGACCAACAATGGCATAATAATTTTAATCAAACACAAGTCATTCATCTCAAACCAACACATAAAAAAAGGAATAAAAATCATTTGCATCATCCAAAGTCTTAAAGGCAAAAAAGAAATGTTCAACTTTAAATAAAATAACAAAAACATGTTCCCATCGAGCTGCATTCACGATCCTAGCTGAAAAGCAATTAATACCTGCACAATAAAGAACAAAATAAATATTAAATGTGTAAAGAAATATATAAAGAATAAGGCACTGATAAACACTCATTTTCCAAATATTTCTGTAGTTTAATTAGTCTTTTAATGAAGTTTATTTGCATGTTATAGTCTTAAATATGTTGTTTAGTGTTAAATTATTTTAATTACTATAATATGTGATAATTATGCTATTTTAGTGTAGTTTTAGTTAAATGTTGTGCAGGTACTTAAATTTATGATTGTGGTTGAAGAATTAAAGCTTAAATGAGTAGGGAGATTCGACCGCGCCAAATTCAATGAAAGGAAGCTCTGCACACGCGGTCTAGGCGCGGAGAAGCAGTGCGGTCGAGAAGAGACTGGGCCAGAGAGTGGTACAAAATGCTTTGGAGACGCGGTTGAAAGACTCGACCGGGGAGCGATCGAGGTGCGGACGAATTTGACCGTGGAGCGGTCGACAGTTGGTGTGCTCCTGATGCGATTTTCTCCATTTTCTTTGGCGATTCTTCCATATAATTGGCATTCACGACTTTTGTTCCTGCACATCTATATATAGCTAGTTTTCAGAATTTTAAAAGAGGAGAAAAAACAGTTCAGGGAAGTTGCATAGAAGTTTTCCAGTTTTCACTCAGACCTTGGTGAAGAACACAGGAATTTCTTGTGTTGATATTGTGGATTTTCGTCTGCAAACTTCTACCGGGCTTGTTCTTCTACCTTAATCTATATTTAAATGTGTTGTTCTATGAGTTGTTTGCGTTTCAATTCCAGTATGTGTAGTTAAATTTTATAAATTGGGTTTTTGGTGTTGTAAAATTGAATATTATACATCAGATCGTCATCTTGTTATTGTTTCCTTCTTGAAATAGTCTGTTGTTCTGTGATTGATGTTGTTGAATTCTGATGCAATGGACGATAAACCTGTTGTAAAAACTCTTAGTCAAATTTTGCATGACTTTTGTTAATATTGACTAAGG
>JAPKLW010000394.1:230688-299969 GCA_026898455.1 Plectranthus barbatus | reverse complement strand
AATTTAAAATAAACCTTAAACTATCCAATATTACAATCTCACAATTTAATTCAAGCGTCGGTCGGCTTCACCATTGTCGCATCGTAATAATGTGACCTTTTACGAACTATTATGTTTGAAAATGAGATATGAACTAAATTGTTTGTTTCTATTATGATTGTATTGTACTTTGTCGATGAGAATCATTATTTATTTTTTTTAATTTCTCAAATAAATTATTGCTAAAAATAATTTTTTTTTATGTTTTGACTTTGCTCGTTAAAGTCATGTTCCAAACCGTTAAACCGGCCGAACCAAACCGTTTTATTTGGTTTGGTTTGGTTTGGTTTGAAAAACTAATTTGGCCGGTTTGGTTTGAGAGTTTTTCAAATCGTATTATTTGGTTTGGTCCATACTTCGACCTTCAAACCGGCCAAACCGGACCGTGTACACCCCTAATCCCAGTATTATTCAACTACTTCATATAATCTTAAGATTATTTATCCCAGATTTCATTTAACCATCAAATTTATATATTTTTATAATATTATACTTTAAAATTTGTTTTTCTTCATTTTATATCAAAATAATATTATTAGATTTTGAAATATATATTTATATAATATTATATTAAATTAATTCTAATGATAATTCTATAGGATTTAAATAATAAATTTATAAAATAATTTTATTAATAATAATAACGAATAAAAGCTTAATATCTTTTGGATAATCACAGAAGATAAATATAAATATATATAATTTTGTAAATCATATTCAAATATCATTAAAATTAGATATGATTTAATATGTATGTGTGGTTGTTAAACTCGTTATAAATATAAATGAGTGGTAATATACGGCTGGCAGTGTAATTGTAAATCACTACAAGACGAGGTTCGTGTTTTCCGACGTTTTCAAACATTTTCTTTTTCTTGCATTCGTTCAATTTTGTCAGTTTATTATTGATGATGTGAACACAACATTTTTTTCCTTCACAATAAATTATGGCAGTTGACGTGGACCAAGTAAAATGCTTAAATTTGTTTCAAAATAATCAGGAAAATAGGATGTATCAACCTAAAAGATTTTAACATTATTTCACTGCTCAAATTATTGTTATGAATTCTCAATTGTTGATGAGACCAATCTAATGAGTTCAACGTTTTTTTTTATATAGACTTCAATTTTGTACACCAAATCTAAGAACTCTCTATGTACGTATATATAATTTAAGGTAGTATAATTATAACATAATATATTACGCAAATAAATAAAAAAAGTATTCTTATGACAAGTAGATTGAGTAATTAATGTCAATGATAGTCAATTTGTTTATAAATAACAATAATAATATATTTGAAAAGAAAGTGAAAGTCGGATGGATTGATGGCATGAGGTGGAAATTGGGTAGCAAGAAATTACGCAGAAATTGGTTTTTGGGATCATATTCTCAAAAGTCATGATGACTCTCAATTCATCTAAAATTATCATTACATCCTATGCTAAACATCAAAACAAATTCCAGAATGAAAATTCTATGCAGTCAACGCAAATGGGAATTAAACGACAAGTTTATGAAATAAGTATTTCTTTTATTTATAATAAGTTGATTTTGTAAAAAAAAAGTTTGTTTCTAATATAATACTTAGATAATGGTGATTTCAGAAAATTTTCATAATGAGGTTTGATAGTTTTTTTTTTTTCCTTTCACCTTAATTTTAATTCCTTCATATCTCATTTTCATTATTTTTTTCTTTCTAATGAGGAGGACTATTTCATAAAATATCGAATTACAATACTATAAAAATAAAAAAATAAAAATCCAGCTAGATGAGCTCCAGCCCCCCTAACCTCCTACATAGATCTGCCACTAGTATTTGATGGGAGCCTCTAAGACTATCAACAACAGTGGCCTGATTCATCAGGTCACCATTATAATATTATTATATAATTATAAAAATAAATCATAATTAAAATAAGTGTTGCAATCATGACTGTCAGATAAACAGCTACAATCGTCCTTTCTCTCTCTTCTATTGTATTCTCTCTCTTCTATGCACAATGAAATACAGGTAGGGGTGTGCAGAAACTGAACCGAACCGAAAAAATCGACCGAACCGATCAAATTCGGTCGGTTCGGTTTTTGGCCGGTCGGTTATCGGTTTGGAGGTGTAAAAACCGATTCCTTATCGGTCGGTTGTCGGTTTTGCAAAATTTTACCCGATAAACCGACCGACCGACCGATAAGATATTAATTAATAATTTAATATATATATAATATTATATAATATTTTAATTATTCTAAAAATTTAATTCATATTTCCTAAATCTAAATATCTAATCTAATTCCTAATTTTCTGTTCAGTGAAACGTGTGTGAAGCCGCGTGAAGTCGTGAACCCTAAATCTCTCACCCCTGCGCCCCGCTGCCCCCACGAGCCGCGACCGCCGACCAGTCCACTGTCTCCGACAAGTGCAGCTCAGCGTCGCGCCGTTGGCTGCACACCCCTGCACCGTAACCGGCGTCCTCTCCTGCTCGGCGTGCTCGCGCTCGCGCTCTCGCTCGGCGTCCCCCCGCAGCGGCTTCCCCCCCGCACCGTCATCCCCACTGCTCGGTTTTAGCTATGTTTTTTAAAAAAAAATAGGTGCAGCCCTTATCGGTTCGAACCGAACCGATGATATTATCGGTTCGGTCCAAAAAGCTTATCGGTCGGTTCTCACTATCGGTTCGGTTTTTTCAGTTCTGGATTTATCGGTCGGTTTTGAACCGAACCGACCGATTGCACACCCCTAAATACAGGGCATGTGTTTCTCTCTCCCCTATCCCATTTATATTTACTTTTTATTTTTTATTTTGTTTTTCTTGCTATTTTCTTACTTTTATTGTTTTCTACTTCAGTTTTGTTTATTCCTTTTAAGATTGAATATTTACTTTCCTTTCTTATTATTTGTAAAAGAAATATTTTAAATGTATAAAATAATTTTAAAATAAAATGTACAATCATAATTGAAAATTTTCACTTATTTTTAAATACAATTTTTAGTAAATGAAATTTATTTATTATAATTATTAATTTAAGATATATTTATAATTTTCTTTGCTTTTTATTTAAATTACGAATTCTTGGTACATTATATTTATTTATTACATTTATGAATTTAAAATATTGTTTAAATTTTATATTTTATATTGAAAGTGTGAAAAATTAATATTTTATTTGAAAAGTTAGGTTGGGTTGGGTCACTGATGTGAGATGTAAATAATATTAGATTGTAGGTTGTGATGTGAATGAAAGATAAATAAATATTTTATTAAATGGTTGGGTCATAGTCGGTCACTGATGAGGATAGTCTAAGACTATGAATAACAGCAACCACACCCAACCACCCAACCATCCAACCACTCAATATTTAATTATTTTCTCTTTCTTCCACATCATTACTATTCATCCAAACTCAACCACAATAATTTTACATGATTTAACAGCAACCACCCAACCACCAAACCACAATATTATTTAATTACATATTATTTTATTTTATAATATTTTATTTTATTAAAATAATTAACAATAATTATAATTGATTATAATTATAAAAAAAGTAAACCGATTGCATAAAATAAATCACACCAATTAGGAATAAAAAGACGATTACAAATTCACCGACAACAATAATTAAACTAAAATTAAACGGTTACATCAAATAGCACATACACACCGATTACTAGGATTAAAATTGAAATTACAATGATTACATAAAATAACACGATTACTTAGTTAAGATGGATATAATTCCTGCAGAAGTCGGTTTTTAATAGCTTCCTCTTGAGGAGACAAGTGATTTTTACTCATTAATATTGTGAGCATTTGAACATCTTGACCTCGGTGTTTGATATCTCCCATCCTGTTAATGCCAGTCACTTCTTTTTCACGTGTGATCCTCATTGCTTCAAGTGTTGAAGTGTATCCATAAAAAACCACTGATTTTGTTGACGATGATGTTTTCTCCTTCCTTTTTCCTTTCGCCTTATCCCTGCCAATAGGACGACGAATGGTTGAAGTTTCACTAACCTCAGTTGTGTCTTCATCCGTAGTTTTTTATTTTTTGGAGCTTCTACTGCCTTCTTCGCCATCAGCATCGCCAACACATGGTCGCTCAGTACGATTGCGATGGTTTTCGACGCCTAATTTCAATTCCCACTTCGGATGGTGCCGCATAATCCTTTCAAAAACCTCATGGTGCACAAACTTAGCACCTTTTGGGCCAGCATAAAGTTGTTGAGCTATCTTTTCAACATCGGCATCGGACATGCCACTGCTTTTTTGATTATATGCTTCTTTGTATGCAGCAATCCATTTGGTTACATTTGTATTCAATCGCTTCTGGCGTTGTCTCAGTGACTCAATGGTTCTTTCTTCGCCCATAAACTTTGGGTTGTCTGCTCTAGCTTCCTCGTAAGAATCCTTGACGCGTTTCCAAAATGTTTGAGCACTTTGATTGGCGCCAACAATTGGGTTCTCGCTAATTCTGCACCACGAATACATTAGTGACAGATCTTCTCTTGTACTCCAGCCTTTCGGACCGCTTGACGTGTTGGTGGTATCATTTGGGGATTGGATATTTTCGTGAATGATGGTATCATTTGGCATTTGGGGGTTTGAATGGGTTTGAAAATCTTAAGTTTCGATGTTTTCAAGATAAGGATAATAATCTTGAGAAACTGAGATATTTTCGAGATAAAGGGGGAAAAATCATTTGGATCCATCGAGATTCTAGAGATTTTAGGGAATTGGAGAATATGAGAGATGTGTTTTATGTGTTGTGAGATATACCAAATGACATATCTATTTATAGAGGGATAGTGGATATGATTGCTTTTGGATGAATGGTGGATATTGATTGCTTTTGGATGAATGGTGGATATGAGATGTGATGAGGATTGTGCTTTTCACGAACGGTGGATATTGATTGCTTTTGGATGAATGGTGGATATGAAATGTGATGAGGATTGTGCTTTTCACGAACGGTGGATATTACAACATTGAGAATACAATTACAAATAAGGAAAGAAATTACAACATTGATAATACGATTACAATAAGCAAAGAAATTACAACATTGAGAACACGGATACAAACAAAGAATGTCAAATCAACTTGCACGACCATACTTTTGCTAAATATGCTCGATCAAATCATTTTTCAGAGCCTAATGAGCTTCTTTGTTATGAAGTATAGACCTATTCCTCATATAGCTTGCAAGACTTGCAATCCGTTCTGTAGAGAACTCAAAATTCGGACTCTGATCATCTTCGCCCTGGGAGTTAAGCCTTCTATCATTTATAAACTCTGTAGGATCACGATAATTTAGATAAGTGTGTCTCTCATCTTCCTGTAGGGTTTTTACGTGAACCGAATCACCAAAACCAAAACTGAACCGGATCGATCTATGGATATTGCCCATAATTTAATTCACAAAAACCCTAGCATGCTCCTATGAATTTAATGCATAATTGTGGATTGAGAGATTACCGTAATTCCGTAGTGTCTGTACCGATCTTTTGCATTTGAATTCCAAAATCAAATTCAACCATGCAATCCGATTTCTCTGCAGAAACAGAAATTAGAAAACTAATTTCTAGAGAAAATTGAAAATAAAGAAAAGGAAAGAAGAAATCTGTTGTTCTCCAGATTAGATCTTCAGATCTGTATCCCGGTGCTGGTCAGATCTACTACTGGTGAGGACTCCGTAGATCTGTGACTTGAGCAGGACCAGAATTCAAAAATTCTCCTCCTTTTCTCTTCTCAAAAACGGCGCCCACTCTCTCTCTTAGGTTTAGGGTTTTTCAACTGAGTTATGAAGTGACACTAGGGTTTCAGAGAGAGAGCTGTCTATTTATAGACTTAGGGTTGGAAACCCTAATGGGCCATTTTGGGCTCAATTCAGCACACTTGTTGGGCCAGACCTGGGACCTAATGCAAATAATAAAGTGGGCCTATAAATTAATTAATTCTCATGTCCACAACCCAGGACACAATTAATTAATTAATATTAATTCTTTTTCACCACAGAATTAATACTGACCTACCCCTTTATTACCACGTTATGAGAACGGGTTGCATTAATTGAGAATCCCCATATTTAAGGTTACCGGACATTCATTAATTAATCGGAGCCTCTGACAAGCTCTAACTACAATTAATTAATATCTTATTGTTCCTGAGTAGTACCACTCAAACCTTATCACTCGTGCCTGAACTTAATCAGCCTGCAGGACTTTGGCACGATGAATGTTATTGAGCTCCTCAGGGAATGTCCCCATCCTATTACTCGAATATGGTTACCTAAGTTCAGTCTCAGGCGGTACTACACGAACTGTTGTTACCCAAGATGCGGATATACGAGCACGTTACTCAGGCTCTCCACCATGGTAAGTCAAAGCAACAGTCAACCCGTGCAAACCCTTGAACCTTCGTTAGGGTTTGGACTCAATCAATATAACGAGATCTTTTATTCGCTGATGTCAGACAGACGAATATATCTCACTGCGGTCCATCAATACGCCACCTCTGCGTACCAGCATGTCAAGTAACCAAGACAAATTACTTATTCCGACAATGTCGCAGCCATCCGGACAGACATATCCTCATACGCTGTCTCGACTGTGATCAAGGTTTATGTCTCACTAGGTCAAGTGATCATACTGTCTTCTGCGATCTACAACACGCCGTATGATCGTCCCTATCGGTGAGACAAGAGGATACCATTGTTCATACATGTACGATTGTTAACAGATAGGAGAAATAAACCGTTGTATACTCATTGTAATAAATGCTTTCAGTATACAAAACCCATCACTTCCACTATCATATTGTGCAAGATGATGCAAGCAAGCATTATTTTGCCCATCATATCACGATCCCACATTAGGCATGGTCATTTTAGAAAATGGAAACGAGCCTGGAGAACACCAAATGCTCGCTCAACATCTTTTCGAGCCGCTTCTTGATGTTGAGCAAATAGTTGATGCTTCCTAATTTGGGGACTGAGTATAGATTTGACAAATGCTGCCCACTGAGGATATATCCCATCAGTGAGATAATATCCCATATTCTTTTCATGGCCATTGACAACATAACTAACCTTTGGTGCACGACCCTCCAAGACATCGTTGAAAACAGGAGATTGTTCAAGCACGTTGATATCATTTCTGGAACCTGGGGTTCCAAAAAATGCATGCCAGATCCATAAGTCTTGTGATGCAACAGCTTCCAAAATTATTGTTGTCTTACCATTTCTTCTTGTATATTGTCCTGTCCACGCCCTAGGACAAATTTTCCACTCCCAGTGCATGCAATCAATACTACCCAACATACCCGGAAAACCTCTTTGTTCACCGACCGCTAACAAGTAAGCAATGTCTGCTTCGTTCGACTTTCTTAGATACTCATCACCAAAGTTTGAAACCACATCTTCAACAAATTTTTCAACAGGTTTTCTAATAGTTTGTGCACTCATTCGAATGTATTCATCATGCAAATCAACACCTGTCCCATATGCTAAAACTCTCATAGCTGCAGTACATTTTTGAATAGAAGACATACCTAATCGACCAGTTGCATCACGCCTTTGTTGAAAAAATTGATCTGTATCAACGAGTTTACACATTATTCTTTCGAATAATGGCTTCTGCATACGAAATCTTATTCGGAAAACTTCTGGAGGATATATTGGATCGTCTGCAAAATATTGCTCGAACACTCCTTCATGGCCCTTCTCGCGATTTCTTTCAATGTAGCGATGTCGCTGCCTATTAGTGTAGTTCGTTGGCTGCAAGGATATAGTAGGAATGAGAAGAGCAACCTCTTCAATGATGGAGTCAACTTGTTGATTTTGTAGTATGAGATTTTCATGCCATTCATCAAATTCGCTGAAGTCAAGAAGATCATAATCAGAAACTAAATCATTATCGACATTCTCATTTGATGACATTTTTAAGAAAGAAGAAAGCTTTGATTGAATGCAGTGATTTCAAGATATAAGACTAAAACTCTATTTATAGAGGAAGAATGGTGAATTCTATGAAATTCTCTAGCACAATTTGGCATGGATTGTGCTTGTGATGAATGGATGAGATTGATTGCTTTAGTGATAAAAGGTTGAGATCAAATTGACAAGGATTGTGCTTCTGATGAATGGATGAGATTGATCGCTTTAGTGATAAAGGGTGAACATCAAATTGTTATAAATGAGGATTACAGTATCTGAGATACACAAGAGAAAGCCGGTGAAAGTACACAAACAAATCACGGAAAATAACTAAAGAAATGGACTGAAAAAGTTGCAGTCGAGTCGAGAGGATCTCTTCCCGCAAGACAGATTACGCCTCCGTAGTGCTTGGAAACAGGCGGTCTGTCCCCAAAGGTAAAACGGCTTCATCTCGGTTGAGGCAGCACCGCAGTCGACAGAGCTCTGGCGAACAAGAGTGGAGCAGAACAGAGTTGGCAGAACTCACGTGAAATGCAACAAAGCTATATGCGGAAGTATTTGTGTTGCAGCCTGGGGATGCCTATTTATAGGCAGTCCACCACCTGGGGAGCGTGCAGGAGACTTGATGACAGACGGCGGTTAAGACGCGTGTCTCCCGGATCGGACGGTTACGGCGCGTACATCTCGGGAATGTGCTGTTTGAATTGCAGCACGTTTTGTAACCTCCGCAGACACGTCAATGTGCACGTGTGCTGACTCGACAGCCACGTCGCAGGCCACGTGTGCATCTGTGTTGACTGGACCTGACCCAGTCACTTGACCCATTCCGATGAGCCCATCAGGCTCGTTTCTGTTGACCAAAAAGATAAGGTCGTAACGGGCCAAGGCCCAAGGCCCAAAGACCAATTGCCAAGAACCAAGAATCGGGAACCGGGAACCGGGGTCCGGGGTCCGGGGCTCGGGCTCGGCCTACGGCCTCGCAGAGGCCGAAGGCCGAGGCGAGGCGGGCGGCGGCGCGCGTGGGCACATGGCGGGCACGTTATACAACGTCCCTAGCACACTCAGTTATTACACCATATCAGTGTAAATGTATTTAAACCTGTTAAGACAAGGTTATTTTCCCAATGTGGGATGTCATAATTATTACATGTCTTGTCTTAATTAACCATGTAATAATGATGCCACGTGTCACCTTCGCGGATCAATTTCTCACTCACCGAAACACGGATTTGAGAAAATAAATATACCACGATTATCTACTCACAACGTAGATCGATTCTGTAATATTTAATTTTCACAAAATTAAATATTTATTTCCGGAATATTTATTTAAATATCTCTGTTTCCAACAATCCCCCCCATGAGTGGAAATGCCCAATGCATGAAATGCAGAGCCAACTCCGTCCTCGAGAAACGTTAATGCACACGAAGAGGTAGCTTGTGGCTTTGAACCTTTCATCTTCAACATCATCGGATACACTGGTGGCTTAGTGGTAATCACCTTGAACTAACCCTCTGTCGTGTGTACCAAGACAACGACATTGAAACACCAACGTTTCAAAACTGCATCCGTTCTCACATTTGTTTCCATTACGGGCCATGGAAAACCCCTTTGTATTCATAAGTGTTCATTTGAAGCGGCCCTCACTTCCACTTATATAGGTGACTTCCTATTTAAGAGTATCCTGCCATACTCAACCACTGCGTGGTTTTCAGGAGTCATTAAAAGTCGATTGACTTAACCTATACCACGTGCAGGCTCAAAACACCTAGGTTTGCTCACTTAGGGAAGGGAAGAATTAGGTGTTTACACTCGAACTTATATAGCTTAGTTTTCCCATTGAACCTAGTTCTTGGGATCTCCAATCACCTAGGTTGGGTGTCCACTATACTCGTCCTAAATTGTGGATTTTAGTCCCATTCCTTCTAGCAACTTGTTCATTTGATCTCGGTTTAACCCTTTGGTTAGCGGATCCGCTAGGTTATCTATTGACTTCACATATTTAATAGAGATAACCCCATTCGAGATCAATTGCCTAACAGTATTGTGTCGACGACGAATATGTCTCGACTTACCGTTATACATGTTGTTCAGTGCTTGACCAATAGCTTCTTGGCTGTCGCAGTGAATCATCACCGAGGGCACTGGTTTGCTCCAACAAGGAATATCTTCAAGGAAGTGACGAAGCCATTCTGCTTCTTCACCAGCTTTATCTAAAGCTATGAATTCAGATTCCATTGTGGAGCGGGCTATGCACGTTTGCTTCGTAGATTTCCACGAGACTGCCCCCCCCCCCCGATCGTAAACACGTATCCACTCGTGGAATGTGAATCATTGGTGTCAGAGATCCAATTGGCATCACAGTACCCTTCAAGTACTGGTGGAAATCTAGTGTAGTGTAGCCCTGAGTTAAGAGTATACTTTAAGTATCTCAAAACTCTCACAAGAGCTTTCCAGTGTTCTTTACTTGGATTGCTCGTGTATCTACTCAGTTTGTTTACCGAGTAAGCAAGATCTGGCCGAGTACAGTTAGTCAGATACATTAGACTACCAATGACCTTCGCATACTCCTCTTGAGCTACAGGGTCACCTCGGTTCTTGCTAAGATGAACATTGAGTTCCAAAGGTGTTTTTGCTGGTGAGCTATCATAAGCATTGAACTTTTTAAGCACTTTCTCGACATAGTGAGATTGTGACAGAACAATTCCATCAGCTCTTCTCATGATTTTTATCCCGAGGATCACATCAGCTACACCCATGCCTTTTATGTCGAAGTTTCGCTTCAACATTCTTTTAGTATCAACGATTATTTGTTGACTATTTCCCATAATCAACATGTCATCTACATAAAGGCATACAATAACAAAGGAGTTAGAGGTACCTTTATAGTAGACACACTTGTCACACTCGTTGTACTTAAACCCATTTGCCAACATTGCGTTGTCAAACCTTATGTGCCACTGCTTAGGCACTTGTTTTAGACCGTACAAGGATCTTATCAATTTACAGACCTTCTTTTCTTGACCGGGTACTACGAACCCGTTAGGTTGATCCATGTAGATTTCTTCCTCTAATTCACCGTTCAAGAAAGCAATCTTCACATCCATTTGGTGAATCTCTAGATTGTATAGAGCAGCAATCGCGAGAAGCACTCTAATAGACGTGATTCGAGTTACAGGTGAATAGGTGTCAAAGAAATCATCTCCCTCTCTTTGTCGAAAGCCTTTTGCCACAAGGCGGGCTTTATATTTATCGACAGAGCCATCGGCTTTGTATTTCCTTTTTATGATCCACTTGCATCCTAAGGGCTTGCAACCTTTCGGAAGATCAGTCAGAATCCAAGTATGATTATGCATTATGGATTCAATCTCACTGTTGATCGCTTCTTGCCAGAGAGAAGCGTCTGGTCGAGCTAGAGCTTCCTTAATAGTTTTCGGTTCGTCATCCAACATATAAGTAATGAAGTCGGGACCAAAACTTTTAGCGGTCCTAGCTCTTTGGCTACGTCTCGGTTCTTCCTCAATAGGATCAGAACTAGTAGCCTCCTCGTGTGTTCTCTTTCGAGAAACTTGAGGTTCATCCTCTTTTCTTTTGTTCGGATAGATTTCTTCAAAGAATATAGCATTCCTTGATTCTATCGTCGTTCCTACAGTCACATTCGGGTTCTCCGACTTGTGCACTAGGAAACGATAAGCTGCACTGTTAAGTGCATAGCCAATGAAGATACAATCAATTGTCTTAGGACCGATTGCAACTTGTTTGGGCGGAGGCACTTCAACCTTCGCTAAACAACCCCAAACTTTGAGATATTTATAGGAAGGTTTTCTACCTTTCCACATCTCATATGGGGTAACATCTTTCCCTTTGAGAGGAATCTTGTTCAAGATGTAGTTGGCTGTTAAGACAGCTTCACCCCACATATTTTCAGGTAAACCCGAACTAATCAGTAGAGCATTCATCATCTCTTTTAGGGTCCGATTCTTTCTCTCGGCAACACCATTTGATTGAGGTGAGTATGGAGCAGTCGTTTGATGAATTATGCCTGAAGCAGCACAAAGTTCTTCAAACGAAGCGACATACTCTCCACCTCGATCGCTTCGAATCATCTTGATTCGAGTGCTCAACTGATTCTCTGCTTCTATTTTATAATTTTTGAAAGCCTCTATGGCTTCATCTTTACTTCGAAGTAAATAAAGATAGCAATATCTTGTGCAATCATCAATAAAAGTTATGAAGAACTTCTTTCCACCTCTAGTTTGCACAAACTTTAGATCACACAAATCGGTGTGAATTAACTCTAGAGGCTTAGTGCTCCGTTCGACTGATTGAAATGGTAACTTCGCCATTTTCGCTTCAACACAAACTTCACATCTTGTTTGTTTAAAATCAGTCACTTTCAACAAGTTTAGATTCATTAATCTTTTTATAGCATTTAGATTTACATGTCCTAATCTAATATGCCATAAATCAGAGCACTCAATCAAGTAAGCAGAAGAAGATTCACTTTTATTGATAACTTTTTCGGCTTTGCGCCGTGCCATTACATTCATTTTGAAAAGTCCATTGGCAAGGTAACCCCGGCCAAGGAACTTTCCAAATTTGGACAAAATAAACTTTTCAGACTCGAAAACAAGTTTAAAACCATTGTTTACAAGAAGTGAGCCTGACACTAGATTCTTCCGGATGTCCGGGACATGCAGCACATCCTTCAAGGTGAGGTCCTTTCCGCTTGTGAGCTTTAGGACCACGTTTCCAACACCAGCCACATCAGACGAGGCTTGGTTGCCCATTTGAAGCTTTCTTCCTTCAACAGCTTTGTAGGAAGAGAAGACATTCCTCTCGGATGCTACGTGACAAGTTGCACCCGTATCCACAAACCACTCCCTCGGGTTGTCCACATGGTTGATTTCAGACACAACCGCGCACAGATCGTCTTCCCAATCATTATCAGGTTCGACGTTGAAGTTGTGCATCTTTCCTTTGCCCCTGCCATTAGCTTTGGGCTTCTTGCACTGATTAGCCATGTGGCCAGGCTTGCCACAGTTGTAGCAGTCACCCTTGAACTTAGGCTCTTTGATCACAATGCCCTTGTTCGTTTGGGTAGGCCTTGATTGGGTAGGCCTCTTGCGCTTCTTTGATGGACCACCACGTTCCATCAAATTAGCCTTAGCCTCCACAGACCTTAGTCTTGGATCGGGCCTTCGATTGTCTTCTTCAATCCGAAGCTTGACAATCAAATCTTCAAGAGTCATCGCCTTTTGCTTATGCTTAAGGTAACTCTTGAAGTCCTTCCAAGAAGGGGGCAACTTTTCTATGACCGCAGCCACAATAAAAGCATATGGAAGCAACATCCCTTCGGCTTGAACATTGTGCAAGATCAACTGAAACTCTTGCACTTGTTCTACAAACGACCTATTGTCTACCATCTGGTACGACAAATACTTGGCCACGGCGTACTTTTTAGTACCCGCGTCCTCTGTTTGGTACTTTTTCTCTAACATTTCCCACAGCTCTTTAGATGTTTCTACATTTGCGTACACCGCATACAACGTATCAACTAAAGCATTTAAAATGAAATTTTGACATAAAAAATCTCCGTGGCACCAGTTGTCGAAGGCGACACGCTTCTGGCGGTCCGGCTCGTCATCAGCACACTCGGGCTTGTCCTCCTTAAGGTAGTTGGCGAGCCCCAAGGTAGTGAGGTAGAACAGCATCTTCTGCCTCCAAGTCTTGAAATCAACTCCGGTGAACTTGGAGGGTTTCTCCGCTTGAGCATTAGGAGGAAGCCTAGGAGCAGTCGGATCATAGCCAGGCACATTGTTGTTGTTGTTTCCGCCGCTGGTGTTGTTACCGCCATCATTCCCGGAAGTATTCATCTCAGATAATGTTAATCTGTCTTGCGATTGTTATAAATGAGGATTACAGTATCTGAGATACACAAGAGAAAGCCGGTGAAAGTACACAAACAAATCACGGAAAACAACTAAAGAAATGGACTGAAAAAGTTGCAGCCGAGTCGAGAGGATCTCTTCCCGCAAGACAGATTACGCCTCCGTAGTGCTCGGAAACAGGCGGTCTGTCCCCAAAGGTAAAACAGCTTCGTCTCTATCGAGGCAACACCGCAGTCGACAGAGCTCCGGCGAACAGGAGCGGAGCAGAACAGAGTTGGCAGAACTCAGGTGAAATGCAACAAAAGTATGTGAAATGCAACAAAGCTATATGCGGAAGTGTTTGTGTTGCAGCCTGGGGATGCCTATTTATAGGCAGTCCACCACCTGGGGAGCGTGCTGGAGACTTGATGACAGACCGGCGGTTACGATGCGTGTCTCCCGGATCGGACGGTTACGGCGCGTACGTCTCGGGAACGTGTTGTTTGAATTGCAGCACGTTTTGTAACCCCCGCAGACACGTCAATGCGCACGTGTGCTGACTCGACAGCCACGTGTGCATCTGTGTTGACTGGACCTGACCCAGTCACTTGACCCATTCCGATGAGCCCATCAGGCTCGTTTCTGTTGACCAAAAAGATAAGGTCGTAACGGGCCAAGGCCCAAGGCCACCCAAAGACCAATTGCCAAGAACCGGGAACCGGGGCTCGGGTCACGAGTCACGGGCTTGGGCTCGGCCTGCGGCCTCGCAAAGGCCGAAGGCTGAGGCGAGGCGAGGCGAGGCGGGCGGCGGCAGCGGCGCGCGTGGGCACACGGCGGGCACGTTATACAACGTCCCTAGCACACTCAGTTATTACACCATATCAGTGTAACTGTATTTAAACCTGTTAAGACAAGGTTATTTTCCCAATGTGGGATGTCATAATTATTACATGTCTTGTCTTAATTAACCATGTAATAATGACGCCACGTGTCACCTTCGCGGATCAATTTCTCACTCACCGAAACACGGATTTGAGAAAATAAATATACCACGATTATCTACTCACAACGTAGATCGATTCTGTAATATTTAATTTTCACAAAATTAAATATTTATTTCCGGAATATTTATTTAAATATCTCCGTTTCCAACACAAATTGACAAGGATTGTGCTTGTGACGAATGAATGAGATTTATTAACTTTAGTGATCAAGGGTCGAAATTAAATTGACAAGGATTGTATTTTTGTTGTGATGAATGATTGAATAATATTAAAAATATTTTATGATATATAAATAAATGAATAATTCAATAGTTGTAATTAAATATTTTTAAATAATTTTTCATTCATTTTTTTTTCAAATGTCCAAATATAATCATTCATTCATCAATTAAATATTTTTAACAATTAAATGTACAAATATAATTATAATTATTAATTTTTTGTAAAATCATTCATTCATTTTTTTGAAATATTGAATTAGAAAAAATACAAAATATGTGTAATATTTATATATTTTAATTTTGAAAAATTAAAATTTTAAAAAATATATAGCAAAATTAGGCTCTATTTGTAGAGAATTAAAAATCATGAATTTTGGTATATTTATTTATTTATTTATAATATTAAAATATACTCAAATTAAACTATACTACATAAATAATTGTTGGACCAATGAGATGATGACAAGTGTCACCACCCCATTGGCCCAACAATAAAAATGGTGAGCAAACCTTGTGGTCTATTCTTGGTTGAGACCGGACCAGGTCTGGTCCATTTTAGAGAAAATGTAACATTTTTTTTATAAAAAAAAAATCCACCTGGAGGGGACCATCAAGAGACCTGGTCTCTGTTATATGCAGTCTAATAGCACGGTTGAGACAAAAGCAACTTAATCTATGATATATTAATATTAACCGAACAATAATCCTCAAACTCTTCATCCACATTCAGTGTAGTAGTAAGTCATATACGCGCTATCTAAGTAGTAGATGGATTCATATTCATGGGTTTATGAATTATGAAGATGTTATACTTTGGTTTAACATCTATGTGTTATACTTTAAATTTCTACTATTACAACATATAATACATATATGTTACTGCGAGAAATGATTTAATCTTATCATTTCTTAATTTTTAGGATTTCAATTCTATTTATGATTTTATATTAATTAAATATTATGCATATACGATTAAATAAGATAAATCTGAAAAATATCATATTACTATTTATAAGAAAAGTTGTTAGTTGATCCTATTTTTTAGGGAGTTGTTTTTTTCTTTTTCTCTTTGTTTTTATGTTTCTTCTTTTTAGGCTTTTACCCTCAACCTTAACCACTCACCCACATGAGTTTTGTGGCTTCTTATTGGTTTGTGCTGAGACCAAGTGAATGATCAATAAGACTTGATCACAATCGAAGGAGTATCATGTGTAAACGTGCTGAATTAAATATGCTACAATTATGCAAATAAAAAAAAAATGAGGCACAGAGCTGTTAAAGCAATTATTCCATTCATAGCCATATTCTTCAAGTCGATCCATCCTTCCCCACTCTTCAACCTTTCACGAACATTCAAACTTGCGACAAAATCTATATCCAAATAGTGAATCTAACAATAGAGGAGTTTTGGGTCTGTATGGTGTAGGGTTTTTATTCGGTTTTCATAGACTTTGCATCATTGTCTATGTAAGGTGAAGTTAACCAAGAAGAAACTAAACCATTTTCATTTTGCTATGTAAACTTATTTTTCATACTAAAGGTATTTTTTTCGTAAGGCACTCATGACCTTATACATAAATCGGTGAAGATTTAAATTCAATTGTGCATTTATTTTTAACATTTCAGTGTCCCAATAAACTCGACACTAAATTCTAAAAATTGGTATAAGAGCTTCTACTAGACACACTTGAGATCCAACGAATCCACATGAGACGCTTACAACACCGAAGACAGAAAAACAATGGATGCACAATAAGAGAATCATCTCAAGACAATGTAGTTCCATATTTATCTCAATTTATGTTGCACATTTCAGACTGATTTCCAACTCCTCCGAGGCTAGAGAAGCATGTAAGGAAAATGTGAAAGAACAACAAGTATTAGAAGAACAAAGATGAGGATGCTTACCACCAAGTTCGAGTACATGAGGATGTTAGAAGATGAGACAATCTTTTCCCACTATGAAAGGATGGTTGTTGTGGCACATAACGCTCACGCATTAGATGAACCCTTTAGTAATTTAAGATTTGTCAAGATGTTGAGATTACTTCCACATAGATACAATATCAAGATCTCGACAATTGAGGAAGCTCGAGATATGAATACTCTCAAAATAGCTGAGTCGGTCAATATTTTAACTACACTCGAAATGAACTTGATGGATCAAAAGCAAGATTATACAAGGAAAAAAAAAACATAGCTTTTCATGCAGGAAGAGATCAAATGCTAAAAAGTGAAAAGATGTTAAATAGGAATAAATTCTAGATCCTTGATTTTGATGGATAAATGGTCAAGATTAAATTTTTTAGATTGACGTTTATTTATTTTGTTGTGGTAGGTATGCAATTCAATGAAGCATAACATAATAATTAAACAAGCATAATACACTAATCTATATATATCTAAAAGCAAGACCCCTCTCCAAAAATTTTCCCCCCAAAAACTACTTGCCAAAATTAATTGTATAATATTTTTGGTAAGTAATAACAAAGATGATAAGTATGCAATTACGTACTATAATCTCTATAATTGATAATTATTATGTTGGGCATATAATTAATTAAAACTAATTATATATTTGTGTATATAAAAAATAAAGAAACATTTGTAAGTTTAATTAAATAAAGAAACAAATAAAAAAATTATTTAAAAATAAAGAAAAAAAATCATTTGTATATGTATACATAAAATAAAGAACTAAATATGAAAAATGAAGAACAAATATGATTTAAACAATCGGTGGAAATAAGGGAATACATTAATATCATTAATGATAAAATGATGTAATGAATATGGAAATTGATTCTATAATTGACGTTATTTATATTATTAATTATAATTAAATCTCAAAGCATCGTTAGTGGGATTAATATTTATTTCTTTTCATACCAATAGTATAAATAGGTTCTACTTATCAAGAAAAATCAGAACAATTTTTATTTTGCCATTAACATATATATAGATCCATGTGTTAGTATTTTTTAACAATTATTGTTTTGATTTTTTATTGTAGAGAATATGAAGATGCCATCTAGAGGCGGTGCTTGAAGAGTTTGGAATTCGAAAGGCAAATCTTGAAGCACATATTCTTTTATGGGATATACAAATTTTTTGAGGTTTATCTTTTACGAAATGAATAGCTTTTTGATTTATTAGATATTACTTGAAGATCAATTGTTTAATTTTTTTCATCAATGTAAATGTACATTATCATCATATTCAATAGTGCTTATGCACTTTTTAGAACATAATCTTAAATTTAAATATCTAATTATTGTGGTTCTTTATTTGTTTATTACTTTTGCTTACATTATAATATTTTTTTTATAGTTGTATTCATTTCTCCCACCTTAATAATATTTTATTTATGTTTATTTACTCAAATCAGTATTTAATGTCAATACAATAAATGAAATTTATTATTATGAAAGAATTATGAATAATTAAAATACAATAAATTAAATATGAATAGTGATAAAATTAAGCAATAATTTAAAGAATTTTACATTTTATTATTCAAAATATGGCAGAAATTTGAAACAAGAAATCTTTTAATGTAATGCGGAAGACACAATTATTTAAAATATTGTACTTTATAATCATTAACATAAAATTAAAGTATTCGCACTACATTGAGAAAAATCAAATATATTTATTACACAAGGTAGAGGTTAAATAAAAATAAAAACAAATAAATAAATAAAATAATATAGCAATTAATAAAAACAATATTAATACAAAAATTGTAGGGTGTAAAATATTTTGAGTAAATATTTATCTGCATCCCAAATCACTCTTTATTTATATACAAATATTACCAGATCTACATGGGATGAGGGCTCCAATCCCCTAACCGAAAATTTTCAAGTTTTAATATTATAATTATCTAATATTTTTATGATATAGATTCCTTCACGGGCAAGTTGTAAAGAATAAAGTTGGATTGAATTAATCTATATGAGGATATGAAGGGGCTAATGATGAACAGTAGCTTTTTTTTACTCAATTTTATACATATTTTTGTTATTTAAATATAATGTAGGGTAAATAGGGGAAAATATCACAATTTATTACCATCAGTTAAAAATATCTCAATCTTTACTTTTGGTTATAAGTAATACTCTGATCTATTGAATTTTTCGGAAAATACCCCAATGTATTATTATTAGTTTAAAATACCTCAATCGTTCATGTTAAATTTAATGTACTAAACAATAAATATTTGTCATATATTCAAATGTATTTATCTTCTGAAAATAATTTAAAACTCCATTATTTTGTTTATTTTTAAAGCTCCAATCCAAACGGAGGCGCATGCATTTCGATACAAGACCACACGTCAAAACACTCAGTGAGAGAAAAAAAATAATAAATTCAAGCAATATGCACAAAAGTTAGACATTACACCAACCAAAGGAAACAAAAATAAAAAACAACAGAACTTGAAGTTTAAAATATTTTTCAGAAGATAAATGCATTTGAATATATAGCAAATATTCATTGTTTAGTATATTAAATTTAATGCAGACGAACATAATTGGTTTGACCGTCATCTTTGTGTGAGCTAATAATTTTTCTTATTTTGGTATAATTCATAAATAAAATTAAAGATTAAGGTATTTTCAACTAATAATAATAGATTAGGGTATTTTTTTCAAAAATATCAATAGATTATGGTATTATTCATAAATAGAAGTAAAGATTGTGGTACTTTTAGCTGATTAAAATAGATTTGGGTATTTTTCCGAATTCGTCAATAGTTTAGGGTATTTTTCCCTATTTACCCTATAATATAACCCCAAACAAAAAATATATTGATTCTCTATTGTACACAAAAACTTTATTCTCTAAATGAATTTTTGTTAATTTCGATCTATGTTATAATTATAAATAGTTTTATACATATTTTTATAAAATAATAAGTTAAAATTATAATAGCTGACGAATACAAAAGTAATTATGACCTATATATCTATATATACTTAAAAGCAAAACCCCAACATTAAAAAAATTTCTCCCCAAAAACACTTACTATAATTAATTTAAGAATATATTAGGTAATTAAAAATATATAGGGTAACTATGTACTAACTATAATTTTTATAGTTAATCAAAATCTGCGAATGTGCAAATGTGGTTAATCAAAATCTATTCCAATAATTTGTATTTCAGTTGCTCGAGCTCATTGAATGGTCATCCCACGAATGTGGAGCAGTGAGACAATCCTAATTGCAGTCATTTTTATAATTTCTACGGTAGAAATAAGCACGTCTTACATCTATCAACATTTTTTTCCAACTTTATTATTGTTGCTTTCAGTTGATTAAGATATTTTTTTCCAATTTTATTATTGTTTATTTCAATTATGTTAAAATATTCTCTATCATAAAGGAGTTAGATTCGTGCCCAGTCAACCGTTATATGCTTATTGGCAATAACATGTACTTTAGCTTTTTCTTAAGACTAATGACATGGTTTTAATAATAAGGAGAACTGTCAATTCAAGACATACAATTCTCTAAATAATTTAGGATTTGATGTTGAGGTCCTAGATTAAGATTTTTATGATTTTTTGGTTTTGAATTGGGAATTTTTGTGAACTTTAATGTACTGAATTAAGAAATTATATTTTGAATAATAATGATATAGATTAAAAAAAATTAAGAAAAAATAAGGAACACAATGTCACTCATCAATAGTGGTGAGAATAGGTCGGGCCGCTTGATTGAGACCTATGACCTAGCCTACCACATGTCAGGCCAGGTCGGACTTATTTTTAAAATAGGTCAGACTTAGACTATTTATACAGCCTCTTTAGTTAAGTAGGCTCAAACCTGGGCTTCAAAATAGGCCTACGAAGCCTAACAGGTCGGCCTATTTAAATAATCATGTATTATATAGTTGATAAAATATATTTAATATTAACAACTATATATATAATTTAGAAATAAAAAAATATATTGAATAATTTATTTGTTACCAAATAATAGAATAATATAAATACTATACATATTTGATGTTAAAAATATATGATATATTTATAATTTAAAAAATAAAAAACAATTATAATTATAAAATAGAGTCAAATAGGTTAAGAATCAAGTCTTTTTAACTTAAAAGGCCGGACTCAGGATTGAAAAAATGTTATAGTAAGTAACAGACCAGACTCAGGATTGAAAAAAGGTTATAGAAAGTAACAGACCAGACTCGGGCCTCTTCCAATTATAGCAGGCTCAGGCCTATCGAGTCAAAGCTCAGTCTGGTCCGACCTATTTCTACCCCTACTCATCAAACACCCTAGCTTATTCCCCAATTGCACTCGCTTCCATTCCATCAAGGAAAAAAAATAGTCTTAAATTTTCTCAAATGTGATCTGAAAATTCTCACATTGTTTTTTTGTGTGCCTAATTTGTGAATGTGTAGTAAAAGATTCAACAAATTACTTGGATGATATAAATTAGAAAAAATGTATGTGAACTTATTGTAGAATAAACGACGTCATTTTCCTTCTCCGCCGAGGAAGATTTGTTGGGATGACTGGAGGCTATCAAACATCTTTTAGCGAACGAAGAATTCAAACGCAAAACAAACTTCATTTTTGACTTCGAAATGAAGTACTGGAGCCAATTGAACTCGCTGCAACAACCAACTTCCATTCTTGAAAATTCGTTTCATTGATTGTCAAATATTCTCTAATTAAGTATACTTTGAAATATAATTCATGATTTTTCCTATTATTATTTATATTGATTAGAGCAACAAAAGATGAAAATAAATGAAATTTCAAATCCAAATGTGTGTATATTAAAAACACGAAAAGTGGTGGTTAAATTTGTATAAAGAGTGATACGAGAAATTGAAAACCAAATGTGATGACTGATGAGATAAGTGATGTGAATCATAAGATTGAATTTAATGGACAAATTTAAAGTTTGATCTAAGATAGACCAAGTTTTAATATTTCACTACTTTATTTACATTAGTTTTGCGCACTTATCCACCATAAGCACATGTTAATATGTACACGTCTTGATGTAGCAATATAACATTCGTGGTAGAGTCAATTTTAATTAATATCATCACCTCTAATATATTGTCACATCAATTATAGACACATTAATACATTCTCGCAGTGGACATTGGAACATATATGATATATATACACAATAACAAATTAATATAAATTATTAATAAAAATATATACACAATGTGCACCACGCAGACAACAAAATAGTATACATGATAACAAAACCCCTCACAAAAAAATTTTCCCCACAAAATACTTACCATAAATAAGCATATGTAATATGTAAGGTAAGTAATATTAAATATGCAAAGCATGTAGTAACAATAATATATAATTAGTTATTATTTCTTATTGTGTTGGAGATATAAAAATAATAATTTTTAAATTTTTTTATTAATTCTAAATAAATATTATTTGTAGCGTATATAATAAACTCATAATAATTATATATTATTATATATTTGTGTGTGCGCGTGCTTCCCATAAATATATTTCTCTTATTTATATTTACATAAAATAATAAAAAATGAGTTCATGATAAGTTAAATAATTAATTTTATGTATGGTAAATACCTAATTTATTATCAATTATTCAGAATCATAATTAAAATTAGGGATGGTTCGGTACGGTATACCGGGCATTTTTCTCCATACCTTATACCTTACCGAAATTTACGGTATGAGGAAAACTCATACCGTTACCGTACCGAAGTTTTCGGTATACCTTAGTTCGGTATACCGAATTTTCGGTATAATTTCGGTATAAGTCTGTATGGTTTCGGTATGAGATAATTTATATACTATTACTTCGGCAAATCAAATTCTTAAAATGATTTCAATATGATTTTGGCATGACATTAATTTGTATACCATTTATCTTATCATTATTTCAATATACTGTTAACATACAAAATCTTTTTGTTATATTTTGATTTTTATAATTTTTTCTGTTGATATTTAATTAAGAAATATGTTTATATTAATAATATTGTTAGGTGAAAAGAGAAGATATGATTTCATTCTTAATTTATATGATTTTATTTTTAATTTATTATTTTAAAATAATAATAAAATTAAAAAATATTATTATATTTTCGGTACGGTATGTACCGGTATATCTTCAATATCAGGATTGTCATACCGTTACCGTACCAAAAATCTTCGGTACGGTATGATACCTTACCGAAAATGACGGTATACCAAAATTTCGATAATTTCGGTATTTTTTCGATACGATATGTCCGGTATTTCGATATTTCGGTATTTTTCCCCATCCCTAATTAAAATACTTAATGGTAATCACTAAATATATGTATAAAACTTACAGTTAAACATATTATTATATTGGCGGTTTTTTATTTAATTATAAACAATTCTTATTTTTTACATGTTAATTTTTTTTGTCGTCCTTCAATTAACCATATTGTTATATTTCTACTATTAACATTCATGTTTTTTTAAAAAATAAAAAAATTCTCCAATAAATACATATAAATGATTATGGAAATATAAATGATCCTATATGACAATAAACAAATTATGGAAATAACTTAATGAATTAATGAACTGTTAAACATAAAATATCTATTATAATAATAACATACAATGATTAATTACATATTTATAAATAAAAATTATCGGTATTATGTGCTGGTTTTAGGGCATAATTAATTGAGTAATTACTATTAAAATTATTTAAAGAGTGTATAAAATAGTGTATGACATTTTATTTTGACTGCATGTTGTTTTTGATAGGTAAGGAATGAAACAATATTTTTGAATTTTTTTTAGTTTTGATTGTAGTAGGAGCATTTTGGTGAAAATGATTTAACTATTCATTCGCTAATTGTTTTGTAGCACCATTCTTTGGGATAAAACGGAAGAGGATATGATATTAATCTTATACATGTATGTGCCAACAATAACATTCTAATATTTCATTATCTAAAATTAATATAACTTTTTTCAAAATATCAATTTTAAAATATATTTGATTATAGGAAAAAATAATTACAATTTTATTTTATTTGATAAGCTATAATATATTTTAATAAAATTAGTATTATGTATAAATGACATTCAGGAAAAATATTTTATATATTTATTATTGATAAATTATTAATTAAAGAAAATATAAACGCGCATGACGCGGGAGGAAAACTAGTTAATTAAACACCATTAACATTTTAACACAAACAGCTTTTAGCACAGGATATGTTCCCATATATATATAATTACTCGTATGAATCCAATTTTATTATTTAGTTGTTATTTTTACGTTTATCTTATTGTTGTTTTCTTGTATTTGTATGTTTACTTCCACATCAGAAAATGCTAATATTCATTGTTTTATCTGTCGGTCATTTAATAATAAGGATATAAAAGGGAAAAAAAAATTAAATAACGCTCAAACAAGAAATTTAGAAATGAAATAATATGAAAAGAAAGATAGAAAATGTTTTAAAAACCGCCATTAAAGCAGTTTTATAAAGAACGAAAATGTTGGATTAATTATAACCACAGATTTTAAAAATAAAAAAGTCTACTTCTTAGTTTTCTTACTAGAAACTTTCTATTGGTTCTTATTTCTTATCAATGTATTTTTTTCTTATACGTATAAAATTGGATTAAAGATGTAATTAGGTATTAAAATTAAGATTTATACGTATAAAGTTGTGATTAGGTATTAAAATTAAATTTTAGGTTTAATAAGAATGAATTTCATTAAAGTTTTAATGCCTAGGGGTGTAATCGAACCGAGTCGAGTCCAGTAGTGCCGTGCTCAAGTTTGACTCGTTTAGTTTCGAGTCGAACTTCGAGCTTTTTTATCGAATACTTTGATGTTCACGAACTTTGTCGAGCTTTTATCGAGCCTAAACGAACTTTCTAAATTTAGAATATATTTAAGATTTTCATTATTATTTTTAAAAAAAAAATATTTATTCCAAAAATAATATCATATTCATGCTCAAATTCTAAAATTCTTTTATTATTAAATGATTTATCATTATTGTTACTCTTAAATCATGAAAATATTACTATTATAAAAGTAAATATTTTATATTTCTTACTAATTTTAGCTAATGAAGCCTGCTCACGAGCTCACGAGTCGAATACCATGATGCTCAAGTTTGGTTCGTTTAATAAACGAGCTTTACTAAACGAACTCGAACGAGCTTTTATCGAGTCGAGATCCGAGTAGCTCACGAACAGTTTGGTTCATTTACACCCTTATTAATGCCTATCAATGACTGAAAAATTAAATATATGTTTTGTCAATTAAGCACAATTTATAAAATAATTATGTTGAAAGTTTGAAAAAAGTGTTACTCCATATCATTGATTTTTTTTAGATGAAGGGTATAGATTCATTTCTATTTAGCACAAACTAACTTTTAGTATGAGATTCCCTCCCTATATATTAAAAGTTAGTTTGTACTAAAGAGAAATGAATCTACATCATTCATCTCAAAAAATCAATGGTTGAGATTCAAACTTTTTTTAAGATTTCATGCTTAATTGTTTTATAAATCATATTTAATCGATTAAGCATGAACGAAAATTATGCTTAATTTTTTATTTTTTTATTCTTTATTCTTCAATTATTGATGCGATTAATTCAATGGCTGAAATTCATTGCTATTTAACACAAACTTTAATTTTAGCACTTTCATAACTCTATATATAAAAATGAATTTTATTCTTTTTAATAATTAAATCAAATCAAATAACAACCAAAATATAATAAAAAAACAAATAATAAATAGTAATAAGCAACAAAACTTAATAAAAAAATGTTGTAATAATAAACTCATTCACGATTTATGTTTGTGGAAAAGGATTTATATGAAGCATCAATCAATATTTAGATTTTTATTCTCACTACAAAAAAACATGTGAGAAGCAGAACGCAACACGTCACATGAAATTCCGACCATCGTTGTAGTGGTTGATGTTGCAGAAACGCAATTCCAGGGTCACTTTTTTCTTTCTTTATTTTTTAAGAAGAAAAAATATTTTTATTCTAGTTTTAACTTCAAAGAAAAGTGTGTATGTGGGCTGTCTTAACATATATATATATATGACTTCGTCTACACAATAATATCTTTATAATTCATGGTGGTGTGTTGTCGAACGTAGTGCAAAGTTCAAGAGATTTCCTAACCATTTTTTTCTCTAAGCTCTCAAGAAAATCGTCCTGGGGTCTGAGTTCAGAGTTGTAAATTCTTCCCCTTTATTGGTTTATGCTGAGAGGTTGGTTTTTTTTTAGTGGGCTTTTCTGTTGATGGCTTATAGTAGAATTATGTATCATTAATTGATCATCCAATGATGATTTTGGACGTCGTTAGTTTTTCATTGTGGTTTTCCCCGATCAAGCATAATTCTTTATCATTGGATATAGAATTTTTTTTCTTGTTGGTTCTGTACTGTCTATGCATGAGCTTACCTTTTCTTGTTTATGATGATTTTCAAATGGTTATAGTGACTCATATAAAAGGAGTTTTGGCTTAATTGTAATTGGGATTTTTCTTTCTGGTACCCGAATTCGTTATCGTTGCATAATTTTGTCTAAGCTTCACTATTGGGGTTGGTAAGATCTATTCATGCATCACTTTTATTGATTTCATAGTTGATTGTGGCTAATCTAGAGGGGTATGGGTTTGTTTTTGTTGCGTTAATTCAAGTTGGGCCTTTTGTAGTTGAATTCAGAGTAATTGAGATAAGTTCTTGGCTTCTTGCAGCAGTTGTTTGTTTCCACTTCATTCTGTCCTAGACATTTTCAAACTAATATAGTCTAATATATGATGTCCTTTTCTTAGTTTAAGGTATCAACTCTTGAATGGCGGCAATACTGGCTTCGTATAGCTGTGGTTGCCGCATTGGAGACTTGACAAATCATGGAAGACTTGGAGATGATCTTAGTTTTTCAGGGAACTTATCATACTATGACCTCTCAAGATTCGACAAGGATATGTGCAGTCCTGTCAAAACTAGGAAACTCGATAGGCTTCAGGTTGTAATGCAACAGACAGATTTGTCTGCAAAAGTTGGCACAAACGGCCGGCCAGTCAAAATGGTCCCAACTATTGAGGTCAGGAAGGCAAAATCAGTGTCAGTTGTTAATGGATCCACGAAGAATGTGAATGGTGTTGGTGTTGTTAATGGTGGGAGCCTGGTCAAGAGAGATCCTGCTCCACCTCTTTCAAAAACTAATGATCTTCCGCCTATTGAAGGGCTGAAAGTCTTACCTTCGGATGAAGGTTTTAGTTGGGCCAATGAAAACTATAACACAATTCAAAGAAGCATAGATGTTTGGTCCTTTGTACTTTCTCTTCGTGTGCGTGTTCTTTTGGACAATGCGAAATGGGCATACATTGGAGGCTTCTCCGAAGATAAGCAGGTAATCGGTGAAGCATATAAAACGCTGCAACAGCTTTTCTTAGTCCTTTTTTTTTTTTGTAATCGGATTGGATGTTTGTACTCAGGCAAAGAGAAGACGACGGACTGCGTCATGGTTGCGGGAATGTGTGCTGCAACTTGGTCCCACATTCATCAAACTTGGCCAATTATCCTCAACAAGATCTGATTTATTTCCAAAAGAATTTGTTGATGAGCTTGCAAAGTTGCAGGTACCAATTATCCTCTCGATTGATCTCCAGAAGATTTCACAATGGATTCTAGAATCTAAGATTTCTTTGGCGTGTGATTCAGGATAGAGTACCTGCATTTTCACCGAGCAAAGCAAAGAGCTTCATCGAAAAAGAATTGGGTGCTCCTATTCATATGTTGTACAAGGAGTTTGAAGACCTCCCAATAGCAGCTGCTAGTCTTGGTCAGGTGTTTGTTTTATGTTTTCCTTCCATCTCCGATGGCATGCTCAATTCACGTCAGTTGGAACGGTCTATTTGTTATTCACGTCTGTTGGAACGGTCTATACGTTGTGTCTCTATGTAGTCTAGATTCTAGAAGAAAACTATGCAGTTTGATTAATCTAGAATATAGAACAAAAGAGAAGTTGTTTCCTTATTTAGTGTTATTACAACTTCATTCATCTAGGACTACATAACTAGAAAGTCAAGAAAAACATAAGTTATGGTGTCATGTTCGAGTTGAAAAGTTCACCCTTTTCATCTGTTATGCTGATTTTCGTTTTGGGATTGTGTTAGGTACACAGGGCTATCTTGCATAACGGAGAGAAAGTAGTTGTGAAAGTCCAAAGACCGGGACTGAAAAGACTCTTTGATATTGATCTTAGTGAGTGCTGGCAACTCTTTATGAAATTTTCAGAAGCATTTTTTAGGTTCATTTTTTGTATTGCTTCTGGTTTATGATGCTGTAACATTCTCATTCTGCAGAGAATCTGAAGCTCATTGCTGAATACTTTCAAAAGAGTGAAACACTTGGTGGTCCAACAAGGGATTGGGTTGGAATATATGAAGAATGTGCCAAGTAAGCTACAATAGTATCAAGTTTTCTGTGTGTGGCGTGCCATGGTTCAGTCATTGAGTTAATCTGTTATTTCTGTTGGGGATTTCAGGATCTTGTACGAGGAAATTGATTATGTAAATGAAGGAAAGAATGCTGATAGATTCCGTCGTGACTTTAGAAATATAAAGTGGGTCCGGGTTCCTGTATGTTTCCTCCTAAAACACTCCACTTCCTTCTTTTCTGGCTTGTTCCATTCTTCGTACATTCAATTTGTATCTCATTTCCTTCGAGTAATTTATGGCCTGCACCTAAGCTCGAGAACTGATATTTGACAGACTACTCTGTTATTTGAATCTTTAACATGCTATTTGTCTAACACAAGTACAGCAAAAAGGCGATCATGGTAATTTGGAACATTTTCTTAGGGAAATTGGATAGTTGAAACATCATATTTTTCCCTCTTTCATACCTAATATTTCTATGTTCAATTGATGCTCATCGTTTTGTGCTTGTTCCAGTTGGTGTACTGGGATTACACAGCAACAAAAGTGTTGACACTGGAATATGTTCCTGGTATTACTTCAGTTCTTATCTTCTTACATCGACATATCCTTGGTTAAAAGTGTTCTATTACCTCATGCTAATTTGTAGGCTAACATTTGTAATTTTGATATTTTAATCAGGCATTAAAATTAATCAGCTGGACTTGATAGATGCACGTGGTTATAGTCGATCTAGAATCTCATCTCGTGCTATTGAAGCCTACTTAATTCAGGAAAGTCTCCCGCCTTTTTTTTTTTTTTTTTTTGCCCTCTTATTTTTTATGTTTAATACTTAATTGTTTGCATTCTTGTTACCATTTCAGATACTAAAGACTGGTTTCTTTCATGCTGATCCGCATCCGGGAAATCTTGCTATTGATGTCGATGAAGCTCTCATATACTATGACTTTGGTATGATGGGAGAAATAAAGAGTTTTACAAGGGAGCGACTATTAGATCTTTTCTATTCCGTTTATGAGAAGGACGCGAAAAAGGTCAAGTTTCTTGTTTGCTTATCTCTTTTATCTGGTGCTTTCGTATTCTCTTGTGGCAGAAACCATGTTGATCTTATCAAGTAGTGCTCTTTCTTTTCTGTTCGTGCAGGTTATGCAAGGTCTCATAGATCTTGGAGCACTTCAGCCTACTGGAGACTTGACCTCGGTATGATGTTTGACTGTTGTTTTGTCGAATAATGAGCTTTTTGCATCAGATCATAACTGTTTTTTTTTTACTTTAGGTGAGGAGATCAGTACAGTTCTTCTTGGATAATTTGTTAAATCAAAGACCAGATCAGCAGCAAACCCTCTCTGCAATTGGTGAGGTACAATCAGAATAATTCTTCTCTCGAAACTGTTGCATCGTCATCCAATGTTTGCAGTGGTTCATGAACTAGATGAGTTTACACCCCTCTTCATCACTGGAAAATATGTTATGATTTATAATTACTAAGTGTTGAAAGTCAAAAGATTCACCATCTTTTGTTCGTCTTGTACTCTAAATTTGTGCGGATATATGCTTTGCAGGATTTATTTGCAATAGCAACCGACCAACCATTCCGGTTTCCTTCCACATTCACGTTCGTGTTGAGGGCATTTTCAACACTCGAAGGTGATCAATCTTTCTTTGGATGGTGGTGTTCTTGAGTAAAATGTTGTAGTTGTGACAGATTTCTGTATCATTTCAACAGCTTTTCCTTACATTTGTTGCTCGTTCTTGGCATGAAATTCGAGCTGATTTTACACATTCATCATGGTTTCTTGATGTTACTGCAGGCATTGGCTATACTCTTGATCCAAATTTTTCATTCCCGAAGATTGCTGCACCATACGCTCAGGTTCGTTACTTCAGCTGCTGTTTCTGACCAAATGTAAAACGCGTAAACATATCTTCCAATCTCTCAACTCCAAGATGGTACTGGACTGATTGTGCAGGAGCTACTCGACTTGAGACAACAACGACCAACTGGACCGCAGCTCGTTCAAGAAATACGAAAACAAGCTGATGATGTACGAAGCTCATGAACAAAAAAAAGAAAACACTCAAAAAGCACTCATTTATGCAAGTCTTCACATGAATTCTAACGATTTCAGGCAAGATCATCCACGATGTCCATGCCTTACCGAATCCAACGGATAGAAGACATTGTGAAACAGCTTGAATCCGGAGATTTGAAGCTCAGAGTCCGCGTTCTTGAGGTGATTATCCCTACAATATCGGGAGTCCTCTAGCAACTTGGTTCGATTCTTGATGTCGTGTTTCGTGCTCTGTGTTTCTCAGTCTGAGAGAGCAGCAAGAAAAGCAACCATACTGCAGATGGCAACCATATACACTGTTTTCGGTGGCGCCCTCCTGAATATTGGCGTCATGTTCAGCAATCAGGGTGATCAAGCTATAGCAAACGGCTCATTCGTAGCTGCAGGTGAGCTCGCGAGACCCATAAGCATCTCTTTCCTCGACTTGACTTGACTCGACTCGATTTGTTTTTCATTTTGTAATGCAGGTGTTTTCCTCACTCTGTTCGTCAGATCTATGCAAAGGGTGAACAAGCTCGACAAATTTGAGAAAATGATATGATATTTGATTCTTGTGTAAGAAATCATTTCTCATTATTCAATTGATTTAATACAGCTTCGAAGATGAAGAGTAAACCACTCGTATTTAGATAAATTATGCATACATGTATAGAAAAATTCTCGAATGTTAAAAGCTTTTTCTTTTTTAAATAAAAATTATGTTTTTTATATAACATTTCATTTTCCTTTTGGTATATTATTCCTTTTAAAGCATCATTTATTTATATTAAAAAAAGGCAACAAAAAAAATCTATATAATTCATTGATACTTTAATAACAAATGAGTTTTTTTTTAAATGATATATAAATAGATAATTAAATAGCTCCAACATTGGAATCCAAGTATTTTAAAAGCTTGATTTAGAATGGTTTGAGAAAAACTTGAAATCAATTCAATACTAATTTAGTTGACCTCGATCTTGAGTTACTTGAGTAGTTGTCAAGTTTGTGCTTCATGATACTCGATTCGATAGACTTATGAGTCCTATTAAGTTCGAGCTAAAATTGAGCCAGAGTTTAGCTTAATTTGAACTAGATTTACGAGCTTAATATAATTTAAATTTTTATTTGTATTTATTATTATTTAATAATACATAATTTAAATTTTCTTATTAACATCTAACATAAAACAAAAAAATCAAGCTCGATTGAGCTAAGTTGAACTTGACAAATTTGACATCGAGTTGAGTTCGATATTGAAAATTTGAGTTCGATCGAGTCGAGCTCAAACTTGAACAAGTTTTTGAGTTGACCTTGAGCTCGAACCAGACTATACTCGATTCAGATTGTGATAATCCTAAATTTAGTAGTTATATTTGTTTTATTTTAATAAAAATTTTGAATTTAAATTTTAAATAGAGTGAAATTTATTAATATTCATTTTCATTATATATATTATGAAAATACTCAAAATATTATATATATTGAAAAAATACTCACTGCACTATTCAGACATTTTTTCAAAAAAACTCTTATAATTTTTTTAAAAAAATAATAAAATTGATAGAAACTTTTTCATTAAAATATATTTTTATTGAGGAGAGAGAAGGTCGGTGCCGGGTCTGTGTTATGGTCCGACAGACCCGACACCGACCACAATTAAAATAAAATCCAAAAATAAAAATAAAAAAATTCATCAAAGTAGGTCCTAGATCGGTGCCACCGACCCACTTCCACCCCCTACCCCCCTTCAATTCCCCCATCGACCCACCATTCTCCTCCCACACCCACTTCCCTTCATTCCCCTCACCCCACCGACCCACTTCTCCCATTAATTATATTATATATATATAAATATGTATATTTTATTTTTATATTAAAACTTATAAATTATTAAAAATTTAGTGATGTGATTGTTGGTGATGATTTCATCATCATAACAAAAATATCAATACCAAATGTAAAAAAAAAAGTCAAAGATGGATATTTCATAAATGTGTTTAATATTTTGGGTATTTTCATAATGTGTTTAGTAATTTTGAATATTTAAAATATTTTTCACTTTTAAATAATCAAATAATTCTATTATAATTAGAACTCATAATGACCATATTGAATAAATCACTTAATGTCCGAATTGGGAACTTTTAGCAGTCATATTCAGACTTCATATTTGAAAAGTCAATAAAGGCTCCCAGCATAATTTCACATTGGCAAATTCTTTGATGAGACGGTCTCATCATTTTTATTGTGAGACAAATTTAGTAAAATGATGTGTTTCTTTATTGCAAATGATGTCTCATCATTTTTATTGTGAAACGAATTTAATGAAATGATGTGTTTCTTATTGTAAATAATGTAATTTTTAAAAATAAAATTATATATTTAACTTATTAAAATGATGTATAAAAGTCCGTCTCATAATAAAAAAATAGTGAGACCGTCTCTCAGAAGACTAACTCTTTCATATTTCACATTACTGATATAAAATATATCTATAGTCGTAATTGTATATTTGTATTATTAATTAATATATAAATATAATGTAGATTCGAAATGTGTGGAAGATCCATTAAAGAATTCGCAAAATATAGGAAGCTGATTTTAATTATTTTCTTAAAACATATATTTATTTCTCCACATCCACGAAACATTCGTTTCCAATATTATTGTTTTCCAATCTAAGAATTATTTATTAGTAATATGAAGTTGGTATGATATGAAATCACGTGTCAATATTCGCTACATTTTTATTTTCTAATGAAAATAAATAAATGAATTAATGGTTCGATGATTACTAAGAAGTTTAAATTAATACCTCAAAAAAATGGGACAATTAATTATTAATGGATGTAATCTAGTCACGAGGCTGCCGTATTAAATTGGGTTAGTTAAATTATTGACTATTTTTCTTTTGACTTGGTAAAATAATTAATACTTCTTTTTTTCTTGTTACAAAATACTCAACAAATTTTTTAAAAAAGAAACACGAAAAGTAGAAGATATTTATATTATATTTGCCTTGAAATATTAGTTTTCAATATATCTTCTACTATTTTTCATTTTTACGTATTTTGAAGATGTGATGAATAATCTCACAAATTAATTTAATCGATAATCTCGACAATATTAATTGGAATCAACTTTTTTATTATTATTTGATCCAATTAAGTTATTTGACTTCTCAATAAGTCTAATTGAGTCCATCAAATTTTTAAGTTATTATACCATAATTTAAAAAAGAGTATAAATAATTAAGTATTTTATAATTATAATTTTATCTTAAGGTTTTATTCTGTGTATTTATTTATTTTTATTTTATTACACGTATATTATACTAATTCTTGTTGCAACATTCAAATGCCATTAGATGAAAAGTTCCCCCAAAATTGAAAAAAAAAAAAATTGCACCATTTTGGTCAAATATGATAGGCGTTAGTATTTTTTATTTTGTTTAAATAATTAAACAAGCGGACAAATTTTATGGGGCACACATTTTCACTACCTTTTCCACAATCATTTTTTCCTATATAAATATTTAACTAAAATAAAGAGGCTTTAATAATCTTTCCCAAAACATCACGCACCAAGTTACCTTATTATTATTATTTTTTTAATAAATTTACATTAATCTTAACTCACCCACACCAAGTTACATTAATTTTATATATGGGCAATGTTCAATGAATTATTTAACAAAACTCATTTTTAGGTAACTATTGGCATTTATACTAATACAATAGTAGAGTCTATTCTTGAACACAATCATCATAAATAAAATTAGGGGTGTGCACGGTTTGGCCGAAACCGGCCGAACTGGCCAAACCAAATTAATTTAGTCGGTGTGGCTGATTTGAGAAAAATGATGGGCCGGGTTGGTTTGAAAAATCTCAAACCGGATGATTTGGTTTGGCCGACGGTTTGAATGATGAAACCGGTCATTTCGGCCGGACCAGCCGTATAAATAATATAATTTTAAATATAATAATAATAATAAAATATTATTTGATAGAAAGCTAAAATATCAATTATATTGATGTATATGTTCGATGCTTATATTCTTTCGAATTGTAACCCTATAAATCAACTTATATTTAAGAGTTGGTCTCCTGAGAGACGGTCTCACTATTTTTTTATTGTGAGACGGATCTTAATACATCATTTCAATAAGTTAAATACATCATTTCATTTTTAAGAATTACATTATTTGCAACAAAGAAATACATCATTTGCAATAAAGAAATATATCATTTCATTAAACTCATATCACAATAAAAATGGTGAAACATCATTTGCAATAAAGAAATACATCATTTCATTAAATTCGTCTCACAATAAAAATGATGAGACTGTCTCATCTGAGACTTTGCCTATATTTAATTGTTTCTTGCAACCATAATATTATTTATTTATTACTTATCTCATATTTATAAATAATGACAAGCAAGACATATTTATATTAGTTTTATTTTGTGTATCATTCTTTCATTAATTTCTAGTAATAAAATTGATATACACGTTTCATTTTTTGTAATATTATTAGTTAAATAATCTTCAAACTATTTAAACCAGCCGAACCAAACCGTTTTAATATGGTTTGGCCGATTTGGTTTGAAATAATTATTTGGCTGGTTTGGTTTGTTTTGTGAAAATTTCAAACCATACTTATTGATTTGGTCCGTAATTTGCCTCTTAAATCGGCCAAACCGAACCGTGCACACCCTTAAATAAAATAATAAATGCATGTTCAATCATAAGATGATTAATAATTCTAATATGTTATTTCACAAAGCATCTTAAAATTATATATTTGATATATAACATAGCATCATAAGAAGGCATTTTTTTTTTTTTTACGATTAAAGTATTTTGCGACGGCTATAAATGACTCATCTTAATTTAAGTTCTCGCTTCAACTTTACTTTTTCCAATTTTCGTTATTTTAAAGTTATGTAACTATAGTTAATTTAAAATATAAAATACTATAATAAATATTGTTAAAATTGTATTCAAATATATACTAAGATCTAGTAACAAACAAAATTAATACAACTATCATATTTATTCAAACATGAACTATATATATATATATATATATTACATTACAATACATTACCGTAAATACAATAATAACTAAAAGAAAATATTGTAGTAAAGTTGGTCTCCTGAGAGACGGTCTCACTATTTTTTTTATTGTGAGACGGACCTAAATACATTATTTCAATAAGTTAAATATATAATTTTATTTTTAAAAATTACATTATTTGCAACAAAGAAATACATTATTTGCAATAAAGAAACACATCATTTCTTTTAATTCGTCTCACAATAAAAATGGTGAGATATCATTTGCAATAAAGAAACACGTCATTTTTGGGGGACCTTTGGGGAGTCAAGGTTGTCAACAAGCACACAAAGTACTTGGGCCTCCCAGCAACAATTGGCAGATCTAAAAAAGAGATCTTCCAAAACCTTATCGAGAAAGTTGAAAAGAAACTGAAGAATTGGAAGATGAAGATCCTTTCCCAAGCTGGGAAACACATTCTTATCAAATCTGTCATTCAGTCTATCCCCTCCTACATAATGAGCTGCTTTCTTATCCCAGTGTCTATTCTGGTAAGGATTGACCAAATCACTGCTAATTTTTTGTGGGGACAGAGAAATCAAGAAAGAAGAATCCACTGGAGTTCTTGGAACAAGATGTGCAACCACAAAGATTGGGGTGGGGTCGGTTTCAGAAACCTTGAAAGCTTCAACAAAGCTTTTCTTGCCAAGCAAGGGTGGCGCATCCTCACTAACCCTTCCTCCAACCTCGCCCAAGCACTCAAAGCCAGATACTTTCCAAGACTCTCATTTCTTGATGCTGCTTCCGGGCATCGTCCGAGCTTTGCTTGGAGGAGCTGTTTAGCTGGGAGGATTGTTCTTAAGGAAGGCATTCGATGGCAAATTCGTGACGGGAGGACAGTTAGAATCTGGGAAGATGACTGGATCCCAAATTTTCCTCCACTTACACTCCCCTCCCCTTCTTCATCTTTTTTGCAGGATTTTCTTGTTGCTCGAGATTTGATGGATGTGTCCGGTTCACGATGGGACCATAACGTTGTTGCCTCCTTGTTCAGTAGTGATGTTGCTGCTGCCATTCACTCTCTTCCTATCAGCCACACTCCACAAGACGATTGTTTTGCATGGCAATTCACCAAGGATGGCCTCTTCTCAGTTAAGTCAGGTTATTGGGTGGCGAAGAACATCAAAGATGCCAAGTCATCGAATCCTTCTTCGTCTACCAATAATCGAAGCCATTGGAAATGGGTTTGGTCACTCAACATTCCACCAAAGATCAAGATCTTCCTTTGGAAATGCATGCGTGGTATTCTCCCGTCTAAGACCAACCTCCTCAATAGAAACATCCACATTGATCCGGTGTGCAAGAGATGCGGACTGGCTTTTGAGACCTCTGAACACCTTCTTCGTGACTGTCCGTGGAGCGAGTTTATGTGGAATGTTTGTTGTCTTCAACTCCCAGCGAATCACCCACAGCATATCCCTCTCCAAGATTGGATTCTCCATACAATTAAAGATAGACCAGTTGAGTTCATTGAACATTTCTCTGCTCTTTTGTGGTCTATTTGGAAAGCCCGTAACTCGTTGGAATTCAAAGGCATCACTCCAAATCATAGGAAATGCTTGCTCATTGCAAAATCAATTCTGGAAGATTTTCAGCAAGCTAATGCAAATTTCAGCCACGCCCAGCCCACTCAACCGCGCTGCAATCGTTGGACATCCCCCCCACCAGGCTGGGTCAAGCTGAATACGGATGCATCCTTAGGACCTTCAGGCATTTCAGGTTTGGGAGGAATTTTACGTGATTGCAATGGATCGCCTATTGATATTTTGGTTGATCAATCTCCACACCACTTTGACATTGAACTTGCAGAAGCAACTGCTTGTCTTCGTGGTCTTTTGATGGCGCAGTACAAGGGGTACAGGAAAGTTTGTGTCGAAATCGACAACCAGGCATTATGTGCTAAAATTATCTGCAAGTCCATTCCCAACACCTCTACTGGTACTATTGTTGTAGATATCATTCAAATCTCAAAGCTCTTTGAGGACATTTCCTTTAAATGGATTCGGCGCCAAGATAATTTTGTTGCTCATTACCTTGCCAATTTAGCTAGGCAGTCGAGCATTGTTTGCTCTCTTTCTGTGCTTTCTTCATCTCGTTTCAAACTACTGCTTGTAGCTGATGCCACAAATGATCCTGATTAATGAATTTCTTATTTCTCAAAAAAAAAAAAACACATCATTTTATTAAATTCGTCTCACAATAAAAATGATGAGACTGTCCCATCCGAGAATTTGTCATTGTTAGTATGATTTGAATTATTGTATAATCGTGAAATGTTAAACAAATTGATTATTTTGTATGATAATTCATTTTATTCATAATCTTGTAGATAATTTATTTAAATTTGATTATAAATTTATGAGTTTCTAATTAAATAATTACAAATGTTAATATATAAATGGAATATAATATATAATTTGATTATGAAAATCAAATGAATTGTAAATGAATCAAAATGAAATATTCTATTATAGAGAAAAATATAAAATTGACTGTTGAAGTTGAAAAATAAAAACTGAAAATTTAGCTACAAAATAAGATAAACTTAGCTATATTATAGAGTTTGCTACCTATAATAATACTCACAAACACTTTGCTATATATTCCATAGTTAAGACGTACATTTTGGATTGTGTAAATATATCTAAATAGTTATTTTCATTATATTAATTTATGATCTAAATGTTTTTAAAGAAATTATACTATTTAATTTTTATATTATAATGATGCAACAATTATAAAAGTCGCCTCTTTTTTACATTTTTATTTAATTTTGATGCTAAATAAATGGAGTTTTGGAGTGTGGACTGTGGAGTCGAGAAAGCCGGTTATTTGATTCCTCAGTTGAAGCTACACCAACTCACACACAGTGACCCCCCACACCTTCTCTATATATATAAAGCGAAAACGGGCTTTGCTGGAGTCCCATTATTGCTTTTGGTTTCCTCGTTGGCTGCCCCATTTAATCAGGTACATATCTGTTTATGGAGTGAGTATGGGTATGCGTTTGCTTATTTTGCTCAAATTAATCATTTTTATTTTCTGGGATCAGGTTTTCTTGAAATAATTCGCAGTACTCATTACTCAACTTCTTGGTTATTTCCCTTTTTAAATTTCTTGGGTTTTAGATCTAAGTGATGTGTATTAATTTGGTGTGCATCGTCTTTATTGGAGATCCATACGTATCACTGTGTGTGTGTGGGTGAGTGAGTGAGAGAAGAATTGAGGTTGTTACGTAATATTGAGAGGGACTTTACTCTGACGCAGCCAGATAAGTTGGCTTAGTTGCAAAGGTTTTTTAATTGTTGTTTGTGTTTGTGGGTAAGTTTGGAAGAAATAGTTTGAGTTGAATATTACCTACCAGCATGCTTATTCTGTGATGCTATAAAAATGAGATCTTATTTTTAATTTGCGGATCATGCACAAGATTTTGTTTTTCTTTTCTGGTATTACATTTTGCACCTAATCTTGATGAGACTCGTTTTAACAGTCTTTAATTTGCGCAAAAGTTGATCATGGCACCAGCAGTAGCAGATTTGATCAAGCCGAGAGGTATCATTGTTTAGTCTTCTTTTTTGAATGAACTTTCTGCAGTACATGCTAGTGATAGATTCTGCTTCGCTATGTGTTTGTATGAACGTTCTGTGGAATCTTCAGGGGTTTTAACTTCCCAATATTTGATCATTGGTTGAGTCTCGAATTATGTTTTAAGTTTTTGAATCACATCGGATAAATTCTTTGGCATTTTTAGCGTTTGTTTGATACTTAAGAGTATTCCATTATTTGTGTTTGGTTGCTTACTAGCTGTATATATATTTTGTATGTGTTTGTATGAACGTTCTGTGGAATCTTCAGGGGTTTTAACTTCCCAATATTTGATCATTGGTTGAGTCTCGAATTATGTTTTAAGTTTTTGAATCACATCGGATAAATTCTTTGGCATTTTTAGCATTTGTTTGATAACTTAAGAGTATTCCATTATTTGTGTTTGGTTGCTTACTAGCTGTATATATATTTTGACCATGTTTCATTTCTGATATAAAAGTGATTTTAAAACTAAAAGATTTCTGGCCAGACAGTGATCCTTTGCCCTATGTGTATCTACAGTGTTTCTAACATTTTTCTGTAACTAGTCTTGTTCTCGCAAACAACTTTCGTTGCCTTGAATAATTCAAAAGCTTTTCTTTTTGGATTTTAGGCCATTTATAGTTCAAAACCTCTAAGCATCTTCCCTTTTTTTTTTGGTATTTTACTTATCTTTCTTGCAGCACACAACCATTATTTGACACTACAGTCTCAATTATTTGCTTGTCTTTCTGAATTTTTCCTCTGATACAGATGTTTGTGTCGTTGGTGTTGCTCGAACACCTATGGGTGGTTTCCTCGGTTCACTTTCATCATTGCCAGCAACTAAGCTTGGATCTATAGCTATTCAGAGTAATTTTACAATATCTGCTGTGCATCTTTCAATTGGCATTTCTCTCTTCCATTTATTAGGATTTTTAAAATAAAAAAAAAAACTAATCCCCCTACCTACCAACTTTCAGGTGCTTTGAAGAGAGCGAACATTGATCCCTCGCTTGTACAAGAAGTATTCTTTGGAAATGTACTCAGTGCAAACTTAGGACAGGCTCCTGCTCGTCAGGCAGCATTAGGTGCTGGGATCCCCAATTCAGTAGTTTGCACTACCATTAACAAAGTCTGTGCCTCTGGAATGAAAGGTTAGGTCTATACCATTTGAAAAACCTTAAAGGTCGAGCTAATACGAAGGCATTCTTATGTGTTATTGCTTTTGAGTATTTCACCAACTTTGGATGCCATTTTTCGGCTTTTGTTGCTGAATATTATCTGTTTGTCATGACAGCAACTATGTTAGCATCACAAACTATCCAATTGGGTATCAATGATGTTGTTGTGGCGGGTGGCATGGAGAGCATGTCTAATGCCCCAAAGTACATTGCCGAGGCAAGGTTGGTACTCTATGCCAAAACAGGCATACTATGCTTATTTCGTATCCAGAAAATGATATTTTATATTCTTAAACTCTATATTTTAAAAGGAGATAAGGCGACGATTATAATGATGTCTTTTGTATTATGAACCTAACTGTGAGTTAGCAGGTTGCTGATGCTTTGACATCATTCAATATTTGACATTTGTTTGGTCTTGGCATATCCAGAAAAGGATCTAGACTTGGACATGATTCTATTGTTGATGGAATGCTGAAGGATGGACTGTGGGATGTTTATGGTGATGTCGGCATGGGGGTTTGTGCTGAATTATGTGCTGAGCACCATAGTATTACCAGAGAGCAGCAGGTTTGTAGCTAATAGTTGTATTGTCCAAAGGAGTTTATTCAAGATTTGTGTGATTTACATTGCAGAATAATTTTTTACTGCAAGTTCTTACATTCCTAAGGAAATATCTCATATAGTAACTTTGCATTGGTAATGGCTTTTTACCTCGGGTTTTCTTGTCACCGTCATATTCTCTTGTCACTCTGTTGAATTCTCACTCAATATGATTTCCCAATTTCTGTATTTGGACATATGTGAAGCGGAAAACTTTGGGCAGTCACTTGTTCAAATTCTGTGTTTAGCTCTGCTAAATTCAAATTTATAATACACGGATGTTTGATACTATGTTTATTACTCTGCTTATTGTATGCAGGACGATTATGCAGTTCAAAGTTTTGAGCGTGGAATTGCTGCTCAAGATGCTGGTTCCTTCGCATGGGAGATAACTCCGGTAAGATAACTGTACATTGACTTGTAGACACAGGTCATGTTTCCTATTGTTGCATTATAGACTCTAGTGTGTTGCCGATGCAGGTCGAAGTATCCGGCGGAAGAGGAAGGCCATCCACCATCGTCGACAAGGACGAAGGCCTTGGAAAGGTAAATTTCACAAATGACTCATTCTTGGCTTATTTCCATCAAACTAGCCATGAAAAACATAGATTTTTAGCAATAATGACTATTTAACTGTTTACAATGCATTAAGTAAAGAAAAGCTTGAATCATTAGGCCATGAGAGTCCATGCATGTGTGCTCGTGTATTAAATTAATAAATACTCCCTTTTCTGGTCAGTTTGATGCTGCAAAGTTGAGGAAGCTAAGACCAAGTTTCAAGGAAACTGGTGGTACTGTTACTGCTGGAAATGCTTCTAGCATTAGGTACATTTTTCCTTCATCCTTTAGCATACAACTCTGTTAAATTGCTGAAGCTTGTTGTAACCGCACCTCTTTTCGTGTTTCCACTCACCGATTTGATCCTTATGTTTGGTTTAAGCTCCTCTTGGATTGAATCAAATATAAGGGCCTCAGAATTTTCTTTAAATATGCTAACAGGAAGTTTTATTTGCCGATTTTTTTTTAAAATATGTGCTTCATGTCTGCCTCATTCTTTTTCTTTTAACTGTTTTTGTTTCTATAGGAACTGAATTTAGTACTTCTATGAACCAAACCACTCTTATGTTTTTAATGGTTGCAAAATCATCTTGGCTCCGTGTTGCTTCATTTACTGCATCTTGGAGCTTTTATTTTTTAATACACTGCTAAAAATATTTGAAATCTTCTTGATGAATGAATTTGTTCTTGTTTGCAGTGATGGTGCTGCGGCTCTCATTTTAGTAAGTGGAGCAAAAGCATTGGAGCTTGGGCTTACAGTCATTGCAAAGATCACGGGATATGCTGATGCGGCTCATGTATGTGTGCTTGTATTCCTTTCTCTGTAAATCTTGTTTCCTGAACTGTTGTTTGAGTTTACTATTTTTGGCAGGCCCCAGAACTGTTCACGACTGCCCCAGCTCTTGCCATTCCCAAAGCACTTTCGAATGCTGGTTTAGACGCATCTCAAGTAGACTATTATGAAATCAACGAAGCTTTTGCGGTATGTAGTTTGTCATCCAGGAGTGTTGCCAACTAAATTCTAGCCATCTTAGTCTACTACCATGATCTCGTGCAGGTTGTGGCTCTTGCAAATCAGAAGCTATTGGGCCTTGATTCAGTGAGTCCTTAACTCACAAAAATTACTAATAAAAAAAAATAACAATTCTTACACTCCATTACTCGTTTGTGTTATGATGAATATATTACAATAGAGATGTAAAGCTTTTATTTATTTTACAGGAAAAAGTTAATGTGCATGGTGGAGCCGTGTCACTGGGGCACCCTCTCGGTTGCAGTGGCGCTCGTATCTTGGTCACACTTTTGGGGGTATGTCATCCTCATTGAATCTTACAAATTTGGGAGTTTGTGCAGCTTGCCTGAACAATTTCAAGTTAAAAACACATGATGAGAGTCCAATTTCATTGACAAGTTGTAATTATGGTATCTCAGGTTTTGAAGCAAAGGAATGGAAAGGTTGGAGTTGGTGGTGTTTGCAACGGAGGAGGAGGCGCCTCAGCCCTTGTCGTAGAACTTGTGTAATCTTTACCGGTGAGTGGTAAGCCGAGCCTGAAATCTTCTTTAATCGATCCTTGTTGAATAGCAACTGTAGTTACTAGTTAGTGCAACTGGCTTTTGAACAACTGATAAACTGACTACATGCATGTCCCTTTTCTTTGATTGTGTGACTGATGTGGGTCGACCAACGCTCGTCTGTGTTGCAGATTATGTTGGGGTGATGTGTAGCGGCACTGGCAGCAGAAGGAAGCATGCCTGGTTTGGAGACAGCAGACTTATCTGTACCTTCTTTCAGTTTTAGATGAAAGTTGTTGGAATTTATTAAACCAATAAAATAGACCCTACATAGAGAGGAGAAGAGTGTGTATTTCTGAAAGTGTGAATTTTAGCTCAATAAATGTTCATTTCTCGTAGCATTTCTACTTCATCAGTCACTACAAAGTTAAAGAAACCCCACACACACACACAAAAAGAATCTCCAAACCAATGACTGAGAAGTCCTAGTTAAGTGGAGGCAGGTTCAGACCCTAGAAGTGCGGAGCTTCTGCTCGAAAAGGCGCTGGAGGAGGAAGACCTGAAGGGCGCTAACCCCGACGAGAGCTACAGACTCGAATATTGCCTTGTACACTGCTCTCTGGCTCATGCTTTCATTAACTGCACAGCATGGAACATTCACACACATACACTACACTACACATTGCTTTTGTAGATCAAATTTACTTACTAAGAGCTTGGCGCTCAGTTTCAGCCTCCAGCCAGTGCTGCTCGAACTGGATGTTTTGGAGGGCTTCTTCCAGTTTCGAGATATGCTCCACAATCGGGTTGAAATGCTCTGCACCAGGAGACCAGATAAGATCATATCATATTGTGTTTTAATTTCATGAATTAAGTTAGGTTAGGCATGGCATGCACCAGTCTTAGCGTGTTGATCAGAGTTTCTGTAGTGGCCAGCCAGCACGTCGAAATCCACTGTTTCTTGAAATGGGGACTTGTTGGTGAAGCAGAAATGGTACAGCCCTTTGCTTTGGGCCATGAATTCGTACTTGTCGCTTATCTTGTCCTCAAACTCTCGAATCTTCTCTCCACCCGGTCCTTTTATCTGGGAATCACGTTCATATATAATTATCATACAATCTTAAATCTTGTAGAGAGAGAGAGAGAGAGAGTATATAATTATAAATACCAGGAGATCAATGCCATGGTGCCAAGAAGCATCAGCTTTGATGACCACAAAGGAAACATGAACGATGTCACCCTCGTACACTACATTATGGGAGAGGCACTCGTGTCTGTCGATCACGAATCTTATCCCAAATCCTACTCTCATCATCAACAAACATGTCATCATCCAAACCATCATCACTCTTGACATCCCACTTCCCCCCATCTGCACACATTGTAATTTCCTTCATTCATTTATTCACAATCAATCTATATATGCATGCATGCAACATCCAAGATCTGTCGCTGTAAATGGAAAAATCATAAGAGGCTCACTCTGATCAGATTTCTTGGATTATTATTGCTTTGATCGTTGGGATCTGTTGGAAGCTAAGAGTCTCTAGTTTCTGTTTCTGAAACACGTGGTGGAGTGTGAGATCCGGTCACCAAAAGATTATGGTTAAAATAATAATAATAATAATAACATAACTTTTTTTTTTTTTTTTCACTTTATATTTTTCAACCGAGAAAAGAGAGCTTTTTAGGCAAAATTCTCCAAATTTCGGATTTTCTTTCTTCCAGAAAAGGTGAGCTCTCGTATATTAGTTTTATTTGGAACCTGAAATATTCATACATCTCTTCTCTTAATTCTCAAAGACATGAAATATCTGAAACTAATCAATTTATTTGAATTATAATACGTTGTCCAAGTCAAGTGATGAAAGTGATCAATCTTAGTCAGAGTGGCAAGGTTCCGACCATATGGTGGAGGGGAGCTACAAATCTAAATATAGCCATTTATGTATAGTAATAGTAATACTAGATGAAACACTATAATAAAACTTCCTCTATTTTCAGTCATACAGATCGAACATCTTCATATGTTACTCAGGCATGGCCTCTGAGACATTGAACATGACATGGAGTGATCCTTCGGTTAGCCGCTTCCATCCAGTTGCCCGAGGGAGGCCAGGTGTGCCATATATTGCTGCATCATCGCGTTAAAAAAAAGGTCAGTGGAGCGGATCAGCGATCAAATCACTTCAACCAAAAACTCAAAATTGTGCTAAGAAATCCTCATTGCAGCAGTCGTGATCTGATTCATATACCAAACATACTGCAAACAAGTTTTTGGAGCGACACATGGAATGACTGAAGTGGTATCGTTATGATTAACTGTGACATGTGACACATCTCATTCCGAGAGAAGAAACAAAGATTTAAAAAAGAACATTCATCATCGTTTAACTTACTGCATGATATGCATATGGTGATTTTCCCTGGCGTTCAAAATGTTTAGCCAAAATGCTCCATTCGATTGGCCCCCACTCCTCTATTTCAAAGCAATTCCCAAGAGCAGCTTTATACAACTACAACCATTGAAACCTCAATTAGCCAAATTTAAACATAGAAGAGCATAACTCTAAATGGCCAAAGTTTTTCCCAAGTGCAGACCAAAAAATTCAATTAAAATGAACTTAAAAAGTTAAAACACCCAAACAGTTTCTTGCAACATTGATCAGGCTGCAGAGCTTGAGGTAAAAATAAATTAATAAATAAATTCTTGGCTCCTTAGTTGCATTAACTTTGGGCTAAGGCATGCCGCTAATTGCAATTTCATCAGGTACAGTATAAAACGAAATTAATTGAGTTTAAGCTAGAAATTGGACATCAAAAGCCAACAAAACAAAACAATTTGATCAATGTTCAATTAAAAGTGAACTTAAAACAGCCACACACATTGATCTAGCCTCTAAGCTTAAGGTAAAAAATTCATTTCTTGGCTCCTTAATTAACTGCAAGTACTTTGGGATAACAAATTCAACCAGGTGCAATTTCATCAGCTACAGTAGAAAACATCATCAATGAAGTTTAAACAACCCCTGTCCCCCAGCTCAAACAGAAGTTTGTTTTTATTCAACCACCCGAGTCAACATACCTTTCCAGTATCGGTGAGAAGCTCAGTGCCAGCAGGATATGAAGCATAGAATTGGTCAGCCCTCGAGTATCCAGCTCTTGTCCTGCAATATCCAAATAAAGCATGAAACCAAGATTGGAAATGTACAGAATAAGCTTAATCAATATTACAGAAGAAGGAAACAAGCAACCTAGTTTGCTTCATTCCTTGGAAGTTAATCCAACAAAATTTCGATGCCACTATCAGAACTTTGTCAAAATGAATCTTCTCAAACAGTTTTGAGAAAGGAGACAAAAAACAAGTGAGAGGGGCATCCATAAAATCACTATAAATATAGCTCTTATATTTCAAGATCAATTCGACCCTAGTTAAATCACATTAGTATTACCCGCTTATTTAATTTTACCCTACTAAAAAAATAAATTCAATAAGAATGACTCCATACTAAGTCTCCTTTACCAAAGATGACCATATTACAGAATCAACAGCACTAAACACGAACTCCCAGTCAAATAGACGATGCTTTTCGACCCAGGATAGAACGGTAACATAAACACTTACGTATTGTTGGTGTAAGCATAGTTGATCAGCGCGACGAAACAGTAAAATCCAGTATAAGAAACAATTCTCCGAAACTTCTGAATGTTCAGAATTTCTAACCAGCCATTACGGAGCCGCTCGAACATATTGGATGAGTGGAAGGTGTTTACACTAGCAGTCCTGAAAGAAACACGTGTACGAATAATTCAGGCATTTCATCAATCACGTTATCCGCATTCCATGAAAAACAAAGAAAACGTTACAGTCTCTAGGCATTTCGGATTCTGTTGTGATAAATATATGATAATAATAATAATAATTCCAATCAGTGAAGGAAAATCTAAAAACGAAATGCAGCGATTTCGAAAACCCCACAAAAATCATTACAAACTAATCGGGATATGGAAAAAGGAGTGAGACTTGAGGAGTCTGAAAGAGAATAAGCCACACACAAAATCCGCGAGGCGAGCGAGTTCAGGCGAAGGAGTCCCGTCGAAGAAAAAGGTCGTCGTCAGTTCACTGTGTGTAGTGTGTGCGAGAGAGAGGTGAATGATAATGATAGTAGGCTTTCTAACGAGTTTTTATCATTAACTAATTATACCCGTGCATTTAATTTATTTATTTTTAAAATTTTAAATTACTTATATTCATAAATTTAATATTTTATTTTAATTTATTCAACTACTTATATTTGATTTTATCTTTTAAGTTTATAAGTTTTTAACAATAATATAATATTCTATTCTAACATGTTAAGACAAATAATATGATTTTATTGAATAAGTAAAATATTATTTGTTTTAAATAATTTTAAATAGAAGTATATAGTTGAATGATAGTATATTAATTTTTAATAATGAAAATACTTATCAATAATGAATGTAAAAAAAATACGAAACCATATAATTGGGATAAAGTGAAAAATATACTTATTATTAGGATTTTTATCTTTTAATAATCTCGATTGCTAAGATTTTCTAAAAAGTCAATTTTTTAAATGAATCTATAATTTTTATATTATATATATTTAAAGGTTCATCATTATATTAATCCATATATATAAGCATAAATTTAGAAATTATCATAATTTTAAGAAGAGATATCATTTATAATATTATTAATAACAAATTATTATATTTAATGAATATATCATAATAGATAAATTGTAGACAATTAAGAATTGTACGAATTAAGGCCAAAATATATTTTTTGAAAAAAGTAGAAACTTGGGTAGTTCTTAAGTTCCTATACATCTCAAATCATGTTGCAAATGCAATTTTTTATTATAATAATCTTTATGTTTGATATTAGAAAGTCATGAGTTATTATATTATAGAGAATTTTATGCATGTTGAGCTCATATCTTTGCTAATAATATATGGTGAAATTGGATAATTCTTTTTTACCGAATAAAACTAATGAATAATTATATATAATATAATTAGATTGAGTGAGTTATCAATCAGGAGTGTCGCAGTTAGCGTTTTAATTATAATCAATTGATTATATATTTAAATAATATTCGGAACATTCCTCTTCATTTGTCTAACTTTGCTTCATCAATATATTAATATTACTATAATATTAATATCTATATATGTGCATATTTAGATAAATATAATTAAAATTTTACTTTCTTTCCCTCGTGAAATTCATTTATAAAATGTGAAAATGCATTTCTCACTAAATAATAGACTAAATATTTTCATGTGAAATATATTAGTTTATATTCTTATATATTTACATATATCTTTGCATAATTAAATTTCATTATTTAAATATTTTTTTTATAGTGTATGTGTTTGAGGATTAGAAAAATATAAAATCACTCAAAACGCGAAACGAAAGTAGTTAATATATTACTATTGTTCAATAGGTCATGATTTCGAGTTACAGTAGATCATTTGAATAAACTTTAATTTATACATTATATATATATAGGGATGAGATCAAATGATAATAAATAAATACATTAAAAATAAGAATGAATCTCATCCATTAGATCTAATTAAATTAATGGTTGATATCTAATCAAGCAACAATTAAAACGCAATCAAGCAACAAATGATCAAGCAACAACTGAAATACAATCAATCAACATTCTAATCAAACAACAAATAAAACACAACCAAGCAATATTGTATAGGTACTCAAGTGACTTTATCATTTTATCATGGGGGAAATGTTAATCACCGGATTCAATCCCTATATATATATAAAGTTTAATACCCGTGAATTTTATTCTCAATTTATGTATTACAATTTACAAAAAAAAAGGTTAAGCTGTTAAAAATTAAAGTTACTATCCAACTCAAAACTCTTTGCACCAAAAATCAAGTCTAGTATATTCATAAATATAAGTGTGAGACTATATACTCTATAATTCAACCTTCCGAAAAAATGATCCAACATAATAGAATTATGATCAAGTTTTCACCTAATTTATATTATCGTTTGAAATTCTAACCTAAACTAAAAATAACTCTTAAAGAAAGATATTTGTAATTTTGAAAAAAAAAATTGGCACAAATAATATCCTCTAACTTATTATCTATTGTATACCTATAATTTATTTAGATCAATAAGATATTATCTTAATAATAGATTAAAAAAAATAGGTTATAGGTTGTAGTATTTTATGAATGAGAGAAATTTGATAATAAGTTAAATATTGTTATATCTATCACTTATTAATCTTGTCACATAATTAAGTGGTTTAAGGATATATATATATATATATATATAGGGATAAAATATAGATGGATTAGATAAAATTAAAAAAGAAAAAAAAGAAAAAAAATTAATAAAATAATAATGTGATGTGATGTTTTTAGGCGGGAAAATGACATTTTCGTAATTTCTTGAAACATCTTGCTTTTATATATATATAATAGATATCTTATTTATTTTTAGGGAATTATATAATGAACTTAATAGTATCATTCTATTTCTTTATACTTGTGCTTTTTTTACTTCACAACTTTTTTTTTTTATATATAAATTTTGTAATCCAAAATATGCAGAATATATAATACTCAAAATCATCTCATAATTTGTATGCTAATAATCAGTTGTAACTCCCAAAATGACAAAAATATAGTGAATTGTTTAATTTAACATTCAATACATTGTTGGTTGCACTTGCAAACACACAACATGATTCCTGCAGGTGTGTGAGTTCAGTTGAAGAGCTTCTTGAAACCATCAAAAAGATTAAGAGCCTTCAACTCCCCGCCTCTGATGTCTCTCAATCGCCTCCTCAGTATCTGGTGCAACAACAAAACACAAATCCAGTTACTCGAGTAGACCATCTGCTCTGATACACATCAAAAAACTTAAGAGCCTTACGTATTGTGCACGAAACAGCATCCTTCGTTCACTCGTGCATAACTCAACTGCAAGCTGCTTCAGGAACAGTTTTCTGTTCAGAAGCTTCGGGTTTGTCACGTCCAAATCCATTGATCCACTTGCCTGTCAGTGCCACCACAAACTTCAACTTAACTTAACCTTAACCTTAACCTTTTGTTGTTATGCGAGTTTTTCATTGATGGGATGGAATCACTCGAGTACCTGAAGGAACTTGGAGTATTTTGATATGCTGGCCTCACAAGCATTCAGAATAAACTGCAACGCGTCTTCCTCTATTTCAGGATACCGACTGTCCTTTTTGGAGGTCGTCTTGTTTGATGCAGCAGCAGCCATCTGCATTAAACTTTGTAAGAAAACCTTCATTCTAAATTTTCTGTTGAAAGCTCAGCCAGACCTCATCAAACCGGTTTGCCATGCTTGGGGGGCTTACTGCTAGGTAAGCATATGCCATCAACTCCAAGGGCCAACCAGTAATTTGTAAAGGAAAACATTGTGACCTGTGTTCATCACACTATCAGCTATTGTTCGTGCTTAGATAACTCGAACTAGTTGTTAAGGCACACTCACGCTGACAGCCCGTGCTTCCTCAGAGCCTCCACCTTCTCTCTGTAACATTTGTCGGACTTGTTGAGTGATACTGGCAACTCTACAGAGTCACTAGGGTTGGTGCCCTCCCGGGGCACAAATCCATACGAAAGCAACAGCTCTCCATTGGATTTCTTGCCATATGATATGAAAACCTGCATCAATTCATAACCACCTTAGTTCTTGCATACCAAATTCTGTGTTTGTCTTGCAAAAGAAACCAGTCAAGATAATGGTAACAAGATTTTAAGTGTGATTGTTGGAGGCATCAAAATATGAACATATTGGACGAACAATTCATGAAGCTGGTGTACCTGCTCACCTGGTTGATACGCTCTATCTGTGGTGAAAACAACTCCCTGAGATGATTTATCATAATCTAGAAATGTTTCTACCTACATTCGCAACAACATCACAGTTAGAGAGAAAACTGCATCATCGATAACAGTATTCCAGCATATTAGCCTTACCTCGCAACTATGGTTTAACATATCTGCCCAAGGAACCAAGGCAACCCTTCCATTCATTGAGGGTAGACGAACCTGTTCATATATTAATAATTTATTACTTTTAAAAAAAATGATGACAGCATGCATATGCAGCATATGTTGTTGTTTCGCAGATATATTAGTGAAGCAATGCCAAGCAAATACTATCATCTACAACTTACCAATCGAGAAAAGAGAATGCCGAAAGACCATCTAAAACTCTCCATGTTGAAGATCTGTATAAATACATATCAACAGTCAAATGAGGCAAAATGGCTCTAGGGGAGCGTAGAGAAATCAAGATTGTCTTTATATGCACTTGAACATGATTATCTCCGTGCCCTTACAGATTAAATTCACATAGAAAACAATAAACAAGCTCTAGAAGGGCATGCACACACTTGATGATGCTCTACATGGTATTTCGCATAGTAATCCTTCTTATTGAACAAACATACAGGAAGTTGCAGAAATGGCACTTCTCTACCATACATCTCCCTCGAACACAAAAATTAAGGTAAACTTAAATATGATTGCACAAACAAGAAACAGAAGAATGCCCATGAGATTACCTCTGCTGGAAATAAATCGGGATACTTGGAAAATATTCTGTCTCTCAAGTCGATGTATCTGCACAAGAAGTTAAGATGGGCCTTAAAAATCAGCAGCAGAAAGAAACTATAGCCAAAATGTATGATCTATGTGAAAGCATTAGTATCATCACAGAGATAGATGCAAATATAGTCTACTTCGAAGTAATTAAGAAAAAGAGCTCATACGTTCCAGCGACATCATTGATCCTCTCGATTGCCCGCTGTCTTATTTGTGAGGCTTCAAGATATCTATCTAGTTCCGCAGGTGTCCTGAAATCACATGGAGCTGCTGTAGAGAAACCAACTGAGCGCAGACCCAATACGCATACAGAGAGAAAGCTACAACAAACTCCTCCACCGACCATTTAATATTGGCTTACCAGTAAAGAAGTGAATATGGCTGCCTTGGCAAAGCTGAAATGTAGTTTCTCCATCTTGAAGAGTTCATGAGACCTGCCTCACTAATCAAATAAGTTGCAAGCAGTGGCCAATCAGGCACATTATACTGCTTTAGTACCTCACCAGCCTCACGACAGCTCCAGTCCTAAAGCAAGATCTCCGGTGCAAAAGCAAGCATAAGTTAAGTTTGAATGAAATCAAAGTCTGGACATGAGCTGTTTTTTTATTTCTTTCCATGAGAACAGACCCTTCTTCCTTGATTCGACAAATTTTCTTATACCAACTAGTGAAATGCAAATAACAAAGAAAATACAATCCTAGCCATTTTCTTCCCATTAGAAGTCCAAATGCACATTGGAACTACTTAATCGATGCACTTATAATGAAAGATGTCCTCACAAATGCAATTATGTGGATGCTTGATAAGAACAAAGTACGAATTCAATAATTTACGAGTCCTTTTATTTTATTTTATTTTTAAAATTAAAGGTACAGTCGTAGACATAAGGGAGCAACGTGCACTCCAGAGCAAATTTATTTCAATAAATTCTTAAGTTCACCTAAGCAATAGAGTCATTTGTAAATGAAGTCCCACACTCAAATGACTGTTTTAGAAATCATATGAGTCTGATCAGCTTGAACCAAAAATACAGTCACAATAATTCTGATCACGGAGGAATAGGAATGAGCTCCAGTCGGTGCAACTTTGATAATTTGAACCATCAAGAATTTCAAGATACAAGGGTTCTTTCATAACCATAACCCCTCATCATAACCTCAAGTTCACCTCTTCTAGTAAACTTATTACATAACAATACCACAAACACATTCTGCTCAGCTCAGTTCTCCATTAAGTGAAATAATAATATCATTCTACTTCTATTAGGAACACCTTCAAAAAATTCGGAGTAGCCAAAATCATCATTTATTAAACTTCCATATATAACACCATTCATCCTACATTACCTCATCTCAAGAAAATCTATGTTACCAAAAACAACAGATATAAAATAAATCAATGAACCGCTAACCAAAAAACAATCCGGGCACACAAAATCATAAAAACAGGACACAAAATCCCAACAGGAAAAAAGAAGAAGAAGAAACTCACAGAATCAGCAGTGATGAAAAGGGAGGGAGGAACAAAAAGCAACTTCTCTCCTTTCCTGACATTCTTCATAGCAACAAGCCCCCTCTCCCCAACCTCGACTCTATCTATAGCCATCTTCTGCGGCGGAAGCCCGCACTCAGACAGCCACTCCTGCAGCGCAGCCGCATTTTCAAGAGAGTCTGTATCGCATCCCCACGGCACGCCGGCCTGGGTAGTGCTCTCTCCGGCGCCGCTGCTGGCGGTTGTGACCGAGCACCGAATTCGATCAAAAAGCAGGCTTCTTTTGGCGGGTGATGGGATGAAGCAGCGATGAGAGTGGACTGTGGTTGTGTATAGAGATGGGTTTTGCGAGAGAGTGGGTATGAACGTGGTTTGGAGGATTCTTGATGCTTCTGCCATGGCTGATCCCTACCTTATCTATTTCTTGCTTGAAGTGTTTGGTAGTTTCTAACCGTTGATAAATGCTAATAGTTTTTGGAATTTACCTACAAGTCCTAGAGATAGAGGTAATTCCACATTGGTCATATTATTTTTGTCTTCCAAATTTTGCTTAGCTTAATTCAATTTAATTAAGAGTTAAAGCTCAAATTCATATAAATCTTCACTGATTAAAAATTTAAGTTTTACAAAAATAGGGGTGTGTAGGGTCCGGTTTGACTTATTTACTGGGTGAAATACTGATCAAACCAATAGTTACAGTTTGAGATTTTCATTAACCAAACATGCATAATAATTATTCCAAAACAGACCATATTAAAACGATTTGGTTCGGCCAATTTGAAAGTTTATTAGACTTGTTAGGGGCAGGCCTGGCGGCCCGAAGCCAACCGACGACTCGAAGGCTTAGTCGGCCCAATGCCCACAGTTCGCGGACCCAACCAGTGACCAAGATAGAGCAAATCGTCCAAGTCTTGAGGTCGATACCGACCCTAGCCTGTCGTCGATATCGACTGTAGGTCCCAAAAATCAAAGTATAAATAATATTGCATAGCGAAAATATTTTAATGATAAACTTGCACTTATTCAAACTGGTTGTTCAATACCATTTTGGTTTGTCAAAGCTCAGTTTAAGAGTCGTATAGTTGTTAGTCAATTTCAGTTTATACTTCAACATTTGAATGTTGAATATTAAATAATGTGAACTGATAAACAGAAAGCATTAAAAATAGCTCAAATGATTTATAGTGGTTCGGACACAAAATGGTCCTACGTCCATTCTTCAAATTGAGTCTGGAAATCCACTAAGTGACGAATACAACAGGGTGCTCCCACTATCTATTTTTAGTCGGTGAATGACTCGTCCACCAATCCACTAGATCACTCGCCCGGTCTTCTATCGTCCTTCTTCACTTCACAGCTTCTCGGAGTGTGGGCACACCGCGCAACCTCCTTGTCGCCGAAGTTGAGGTTTTTATAGGTCACCTCGAAACTTATCGTTTTGCAGCTAGACGCCCGTCTGAGTCAAGGTACAAAGCGTACTTGACTGTTGTATTCTTTCTTGGAGAGAAAGAACACCAAGAATAACTCAATAACTAAAAGTTTTGAGTCTCGTGTTCATGAAGATGATACACAAAAAGCTTTAGCTAGCCTCGAACGGTTGAGTAGAAATCTCAGCAGAGTTTTGGCTTGCTCGATAATAAGGAGTTTGGATGTCTGAATCTCTGGAAGTTCCTGACTATTTTTAGACGAAGGTGTTGAGATCCAAATTTTGGAGTCGTTAGACACATCGGATGTTTGTCCAATTCGATGTTCTTTTACTATGCGCGACAAGTTTGTTTTTTCCTCGAAATTAGGAGTTGCTCCCGTTTTTTCTGACTTGGACTGTTCACATTTTTGTCAGAACGACAGTATGATCAATTCGAGGAATCCAGACTGATCAATCCAAGGAATCTAGATTGAATTCTTGGGCTTGCAGACGACTCTTCTTATCTCTATGCGCGGGGATTGGAACTAAGATTCAATGATGGTGTCATCATGCTGGCAAGCCAATGCTGGCTGACATCATGAGTCTGAACATTGATCCCCTAGACTGATAAGTTTGATATTCTGAGATTGACGAGTTCCAGACTAGTGATTCCAGATTGATGAGTTTCAATATCAATGAGGTCCCAAACTGACGAGTTCCAGAATGGTGAGTCCCAGATTGATCAGTCTCATACTGGACTTTCAGTTTGTCTTCAGTCTTTTGCACATTCAGACCGATTCTTTAGTATGTCTTCGATAAGCTTCAATTATAACTCTATAAAAAAAGACCTTACAGGACTTTACATTGAAAAACAAACTGAAGCTAATCTAGAGACTTTCTAAACTGGTTGGACCTTGACCCACCAAAACATGATAAGTAAGAAAATTCTAACATCGAATTTCCTAACATCAACCACGTTGCGAGCTCACTATCGAGGAGACCAAATGATGACCCAGAGACATGGCGGTGCAGGACCATTGCAAACCCTAACCGACCCTGAGAATCTTGGACGATTTCGAGAATCTCGGCGGCCACGAGCTTGCCTGCGGCTAGGGTTTAGCCAATAATTTTCTCCTTTATTTTCCATATATAAATAGGGGTTGTTGGCTCATTTTTTGTATCGAATTCTCTCCCTAAAAATTGTACTGAAACTCTGCCAAAATATATACAGAATCGTTGATTTTCTTGCGCTCGTTGCTCAATTGGTCTACCGTGTTATTCTACTTGCATTTTATTTACGACTTCTCGCATTCTTAATGATGTAATTTATTGTTATCGATTATTGTTATCTCGTTATTACTTATTATTTTTGTAGCGATTTCAAGAGTTTCACTTATGCCGATAAATTGAACCTCAACAAGACGCGTAGTGCAAACAATAGAATTAGCATAACTATTTTGAATATTAATGTACGAATGGTACAACAAATGGAGCTAATATAAATATAATTTGTTTGTAATTAATTATACATTGGAGAGAAGTGATAAATAAATGAGGTTGCACTTGCAAGAGAAACGAAAATAAAATTATTTCATAAAAGTGCAATTCGAAAAAATATAAATATCCGACATATATATCATTATAATTAATATTTTTATATGTACAATCCGTTCGTTCAAACCAACCTGACTATTCCACTTCTCTCAAATCACCAAAGTTAATTTGGTTTGGTTAGTTCTATCAGTCTCGGTCAAAGTGCGCACTCACTCCTATAGAGGTATTTAAGTAATTATTTAAGTGGGGTTCAAGTGTAATTTCGCAAACTACAAGGACTTAATTCACACACAGACACACACTACCATCAGCAAGAAAAATCGTCGGAGCAGTTGAAACGTTTCTCCAAGGAAACGAACATGGTAGCAAGCAGCACCATACTGTCTTGCAACTCCTTTCTCCCGCCACTCAAGCTCAAAATCCCTCTTCCCAAATCATCAATTACTTTTCCCAATTCCCGAATTTCATTCCTCATTGGCTCAGATTGTAGTTCTAAGTTCTCAAAAATCCCGCCTTTAATCCTCAAGCCGGTGCAATTGCGCCGCCTCCATCTCCGGAGCTCGTTCGTCACTCAATCTTCGCAAGACCCGCCTCTGGTTTCTACATCTCCCAATGAAGATGAACTCCTCGAAGACGCTGAGACTGGCGGCGATGGTGGTGGTGGGGAGGAGAGGGATTGGACGAGTTCGTTTCTGCTGTTTGCTTTCTGGGCCGGTCTCATGTACTATGTTTGCTTTCTTTCTCCAAACCAGACACCGGTAGATATGATTGTCCTGTTTATTTTTTTCTTTTAATTTTTAATTTTTATGATAATGATAAAAATAAAATGGATTCTTGAAATTGAGTAGTAATCTGATCGTGTCTTGTGTTGTTCTATGGCTTTCTGGGGTGAGTCTTTAGGTCACGGATTCTTATTTTGTGAAAAAGCTGCTGAATTTGAGTGGAGATGATGGTTTTGAGATGAATCCAGTGTTGGTTGCTGAATGGTATATCATGGGTTTATGGCCCTTGGTTTATGGTATGCTGCTCATTCCAACAGCCAGGAGGTAAAAGTGTACCATATTTTCAAGGACTATCTGTTTTTTACTTTTCTAGACAGTCTATCCTTGCGGTTTATTAATATGTCAAGAGAAGAGCCTATGATTAGCTTCTTGTTGAAATGTCCAAGCAAACACTTCCAGTGGAATGTTTGAATGCCTTATCTTATTGTGTTCAGCTCTACGTTTAACTACTCTCGACTTCCTTGGCTGTTTCTACTTGTGATTTAAATATTTGGAGAGAAGAACCTAGGATTGTCTTTTGGAGAAATGTGTCAATGTTGCATTTTACTGTAATTGTACTTCATGTGTTCCTCTGCCCCTTGATATTGGATCTGTTCTGTGGGTGGGGTTTGCTACCTTGGAAAGGCTTGATGAAACAATAGTTTATAGATCTGCGATGTTTATCACCTTTTTGCAGCTCCAAAAGTACAATTCCAGTTTGGCCGTTTGTTGTTCTTTCATGCATCGGAGGTGCTTATGCTCTCATTCCTTACTTCATTCTATGGAAGCCACCAGCTCCACCTGTCGAAGAATCTGAACTCAAGAGATGGCCTTTGAATTTCCTCGAATCAAAATTAACTGCCGCGGTGAGGAGATTCTTATTATATATATAAAAAGTGTCTGTGAAGGAATTCGTGAGCATCTTTGTTTGTATATAAGAAAATGAGTTCACACTGTTTGATCTCCTCGATTTTGTAACTTTCTGTCGTTAGTTTTGCTCGTGGATGCATTTCAGCATCAGGTCACATTATCCACTGTATGAATTGCATAAAATGGGCATTTGACTTATAGTTGAACACTGAGTGATGATTTGAGGCTGTATAGGATCATGATGCAATATCTAAACCTGGTTTGCGCTAGAGTCTCGCTATACCTCTTGATAACATAACTAACTCATTACGCATCAGATTGCTTTGACTGCAGGGCTGGCAATCATGGTTTATGCATTCTCATCCGGTGGTGATGCTTGGAAAGAGTTTTACCAGTATTTCAAAGGAAGCAAATTCGTGAGTGTCTTGTTCGATGTATTCTTTTGGATGATGAGACCTGTATATGTATTTGAAACTAGATAGTAAAAAAGTAAGAACACGAAGAGGGAGAAAAGCCGAGTTTTTGTTTGGCATTCAGCCCCATTTTCTATGCCTCTTTAGTTCTTGATGGATTGTTTGAAAACAGAAGTAAGAACAGAATAGGGAGAAAAATGCATTCAACCCCATTTTCATATGCCTTTGTGTTTGATCCCATCTTAAACTGTTCAAATGTTTTTTTCTGGATGGCAGATCCATATCATGAGTATTGATTTCTCGTTGTTCTCTACACTCGCTCCTTTCTGGGTCTACAACGACATGACTGCTCGAAAATGGTTAGATCCGTCTACAGTTTTCAGTCAAAATTCTGTGGGGTTTATGATTTGTAACTGTTGTTATCTTGCAGGGATGGCAAAGGCTCTTGGCTTCTTCCTGTATCATTAATCCCATTCTTAGGCCCTTCCCTCTACCTTCTCCTACGGCCCCCATTGTCAGTTGCTCGAGAGGCACCGGTTCCCTCTCCAGACGAAACATGATGAATGGAGTGTTCTTGTTGCTGTGTACATCCTGATATCGATGAAAGAATTACTGAGCTTTGATCTCGAGTGCAAGATTTTCGTGCGGGGAAGATGAATTTGAAGCTCCGTAGAGCAATGCTGCAGTTTCTGCAGTGTTGAAATAGATGAACAATAAGCCTTTTCTAGTTTCATTGTTAACTTAGTTTTCTATTTTTTCTTCAAATGTTTGGGATACGTTTATGGGCAATTTGATGTGATGTTATGATAAGATGAAAATGTGATTTTGATGGAAATTGGTGGATCTGTATGGCACTTCCATCATAATTCATTTTTCTTTGATTATCATGGCCCGAACGAGTTCACTTGATTATATTAATTAATCAATCACTAACTAACGATTGGTCCTATAAACCGGCACAAGTACATTCTTAAAAATTGAAAATTATATCAGGTGGTTATTCATTGTAGTTCTATATCATAAGTTAAATACAGTTAATTTTGATATTTTTTTTAAAATGAAACAGAAAAGATGGTGAACCACATTGATACGAGTAACACATATCAAATCATTTAACCTGTCTTCAGTTATTTAGTCACTATAGCCTTAGAATTATGTCCTTTCAATAAATTCGATTTATTTATATTACCCTCCACTTATTATTTGTATTTCTTTGTATGCTTTTACACATTGATAAGTGGGGACTTGGGTGGGCTCCAAATACCCTGATTGATTTTTTTTTAGTTTTAGCAGTATAATTATCTTATTTTTTATATGATATAACCCCTTAGTAAAGAATAAAAATTAGTTAAATAAGGGGAAAAAAATATTTTGGGTTTTAGGATAAAAAGTTGATGAAATTTTTTTATTTTTACTCAACTTTATATTTTTTTATTACCTAAAATTTAACAAAATCCCTACCAAGATTTTCTGGACGTCAATGCACATTGATATCCTAAAATATTAATAGTGATGATTAAATTATCTTATGAATACTAAATCCGTTAAATTTATAGAGTAATTGTTAGATTACGTGCCAAAATATTCACTATCCAAAACAATTGTATGTCTAATTACGTAATTAAACTATTAGTCTCGAGCAATAATATGGAGTAGTAAATTATTTGCGATTTCCCATCCTTTTTCATTCGGTGGGTTAATTAATTAATTTAAATTCTGTTTCATTTTAAAATATTTAAAAAGGAAATGCCAATAAAACCCCTCACAAAAGTGCTTATGAAATGAAGTGAAAGGAAGACTGTCATAAACAAACAAGTCTGTTAGAGTTTTAAAATAAACCTCAGTTTTTCTTTACTTTTTTGGGTGCTACCCACTACCTATTTGATTTCTATATATCTATTCACAATCATCATTCTACAAAAGAATTTCAAATCATGATTCTATTTTCTATCAATTATTATCTTTAGGTAAAGTTTATATTTAAATAAGTAAATGTAATTTTTATCTTATCGCAAATTTATTACATAACGAGATCTTTAGGGCGAGATAGTAAAAACGCGTTATTATTACCAAAAGGTTAAATACATACAATACAATACATTTGAGATAAATTATGTTGTAATGAAAAGGGATGTGTGGTAAAATAGAGTGTAAATTTCAATTAATTTCATAATCATTCTACAAAAACCCTTTCCCCCAAGTCTTCCCTTCTCTCCTCTCTGTTCTTCCCCTAAAAATACAAAAATCAGACGCCCTCTTCTCTCTCTCTCTCTGTTTCCTCCCATCTCTCTCTAGAACGGACAGAGGTCCATCTACACAGTGCTTCATTGCATTTACAATTCATACACACTGCCGTTCATCTGCTCAGGTTTTTTTATGCATAGCGAGTATTTGTTGACGGATATTGTATATTAGTTATTAAGTAATTAGAGGTATTGGGGAATCGAGAAGACGAAGAAGAAGATGAGCAGTGGGGTTAAGGGAGGTGCGAGCAGGGTTCCGATTCCGAGCGGCGTTAAGAAGACGATCGAGAATATAAAGGAGTTTACTGGCCAGAATCACTCCGAAGATGAGATTTATGCAATGCTCAAGGAATGTTCCATGGATCCCAACGAAACTACTCAGAAGCTTCTACTTCTCGGTGAATCTTCTTTCTCTGGTTATCACACCTTTTTGTTTGAAAAATGAAACAACTTTTTTTTTTTTTTTGATTTTTTATAAAAATGTTTGATCTCGATTTCCTTTTGATCTTTGGTGCCATTGAGAATGAATGGGGGATTCGATTGTTGATCTGTTCGTTCGCTGTATCGTCGTGGCCATGTTATCATGTGCTATGCAGTCACGCATGTGTGGGTTTTCTGTGTTCTCTCAATTTCAGTGCGTTGATTTCGCTGTTTTTCTGCTTCTTGTGGGAAAAGGAAAATATATAGGAGTTCTTCTTACATTGTTGTGATTCAGTGATTTCTGATCTTGATTTCTGGTTCTTTTTTCTGTTACTTCGCATGCTTTAGTGCTAATGTAAAAGACCTAATAATTTTTTCTGTATGCAGATACATTTCACGAAGTAAAACGCAAACGAGACAGGAGAAAGGAGGTATTAACTCCAGCTGAATCCCGTCTACTTGTTTTCTTAGGGGAGAAGTAAAGCCCGAACTCACTGTTTTTGCTTTCTCAGAATCTAAATAAGGAGCCTGCTGAGAAGTGGAAACCTGGCACCCAGGCAAAGGCAAATAGAGCTGGTCGTGGGAACTATCCTTCACGATATTCTTCTCATGGTGAGTGAGCCTGCATTTGATGCCCTTACCAGGCCTTCGTGCACACCATCTCTAGTCAATCCATTCATGCCGTGCTCCTTTTTGCTAATAATATTTTTTAGTCATATTTAGCTATGCTCCGGCAGTACAGCAATTTCTCTCAGATCTTGAAGCTCTTATGTTATTTGTGGATTTTGGACAAACATTTTGGTGTATTCTATTGTTGGCCTTGACATTTAATTAGTGTGGGGATCAAAATGTGGTCGAATGGGCTCTTATAAGTTCTCATGCGATTCCATAGAAAATATGTTTGGATGAAACCCCTATCTGCCAACATTCTATCTGACCAGGCACGACTCTTTGTCTGAAGATGGTCAGTTTAGGTGTTGGGAAGTAAAGGCAGGCACTATATGGGTGCCTAAGTGGGTTTAATCTGCCCTAAAATTATTTACAAATAGATTTTTTATGTTCCTCATTGAATTTGATATAATATGAGTTTTGATTACGAAATAACAAAAACTAAATTACTAAGCATCAGGATTTCTAGAAACCCCTCGTTCAATAGTTGCTGCTGCCTAGGCAACCTGTGCACTAGTGGCCTGTCATCTGGAAATTAGTTGATGTAGTGATTTTGGAATATATGCTGTTTCAACACCAGGATTTTAGAATGATAAAAGTTCAGTTGGGGATGTTGTGGAGGATTAATATATTTTTTCACCATGATGACAATGTGCTCATTCAATGCATTTTTATCTAGGATATGTTAAATGACTTTAAAAATTGGAAGTACTTTATGACAAGAAAAATAGATAATACTGACCTACTTGTTACTTTTTAAAAGCTTGCTTCACCAACAAGCAATAGGATAATCAAAGCATCAATACTTGCCTAAATTTTGTGAAACTCAAAGCTCTGTTTCTCACCCTGTGCGCTCTGGAATTTTCATGTATCTTCTCATTTTTTGTCAGATGCTGGTGGTGGAAGAAACTTGCCTGCAATGAAGGAAAATGCTGCCAGTCACCTTACTGAGAAGAGTAGTGGCAAAGCTCCCTTATCTGCTCCACAAGATACGAGAAAGAATGAAACTTCTTCTGGTACCAGGTGAATGTGTAGCTCTGACATCCTAATGTGCATATATTATGTTGTGTTTCTATTTTGAATCTTCAACTCTGTAGTTGTATGATGCCTATATCACATGTGCTGCTTTACAATGTCTCCAACCTAATGTTTCCTAAAGTCAATATATTGTTGTCTTTGCAGCTCGATTACTGGCGTGTGTAATAGTCCATCTAAGATTACTCCCCAGACTTCCAATGCAACTGCTATCCATAATAAATCGGAGAAACCTCTTCAGGTTTCTTTGTCTCCGATTGATTCTGAGAAAAACCCCTATGCTCCTCCGATGAAGGATATTCAGCAGCACCAGATACTGGAGTCATCTGTCAATGCTGTGTTTCTTCCTTCGGCCTCAGGATCTTTTATTTCTTCTTCAGATCCGGTGCTGTTGCCCTCTCAAGATTCTCCACCCCCTAGTGCAGTAGGTAGCAGTCAGCCTGAATTGGGAAGCCAGCAGGCCTCTGTTGAAATCGTTGATGACAAACCTACTGGGAACAAATCTGCTTCTCCCAAAATACGTATGTTGATTGTGCTTGTTCTTACTCTTTTTTCTCAGTTCAGAATAAATTCCTTTTTGATATACCATCTATCCTAATTAATGGGCTTTTTTTTTTTTTTTTTCCATTTTGAGATCTTTAATAGTAGCTCCTCCGGAGGCTGTAATTACCACAATTGAACAAAAGATGCCAAATGACCTCCCGAGAGTCGGAAAGAATCAGCATTTAGAGCCTACAAAAACTCTGTCTCCTTCTGTTACTGTCTCTTCTGGAAGTAGGCCTTCATCTAATTACAACAATCGATCACAAGTGATTGGTATACAAAAAGGTGTATATCTTTATGATGCAATTTTAATAGCTTGTATGTTCTTTGACACAGTTCAGTTTTATTGCTTGATTGTTGCCAAACTAAGCATATGGTTTTGATTGTATAGAATATTATCATTTGTCACAAGTGTGCATGCTTAAACTAGTAGTGATTTTACTATTCCCTAACTGTTATCCTTTTGTTTTTTCTGGATGATGATTGTGCCAAACTAATTCTTGGTTGAAGGTTCAGTCCCTTGAGTAGATATTCATATCTACTTTTTTATTGTTATTATTCTCATTACCTCAAAGTAAAATTGGTTTAATCTTCAATAATATCAATCTCGAGTGCCTTGATATCTTGTATGAGTAAGCACAACAGAATTGGGTGTCAGATGCTAGACAACTTTCAGAACAGTGATTTGATACCATTGTATTTAACTTTGATATCATGGGCCTTGCTAATAGCAGTTGTAATTGTTGCATCCTTGAAACAGTGGGTCCTGGCAAAGAGTGGAAACCGAAATCTGCAAACCCCAATGTTAGTCAGAAAGCCACTGCAGCTCCTTCAGCAGATGTTTCTACAGTTTCCATTGAAAGTCAGTTGGAAGTGCTCAGTACTTCTGTTGGCCCCACTTCAAAGGATGCTACTCTGGAGCTGCAGAAGAAGTTGGAAGAGTTGCACCTTTCGGAGAGCCAACACGTGATTATTCCAAATCATCTACATGTCCCTGAAGTGAAGAAACTTGGGTTTTGCTTTGGAAGTTTCGATGCCTCCTTTGCCCTGGATATCAACCAAAATGGTCATCCAGGTGATAAGAGTCCATCTGTGTCAGAATCTACTGAGACTATTGATGAACCTGTGAAGGATCTAGAATTAAGGTGCACTTTTCTTCCCTAAGTTTCTAAACATTTTCTGCTTGAACCAAACCTATTATTTTCATCGCCAATGACATGATTAGATTCAACGCTAATTTTCTTTTAATATTTGTATGCTCAAGACTCAAGGTAGCTTTACCTCTATGATTCTATCCAATTTATTTCTCTGGAATGTAAGTTTGATAATTGATGAACTCACACATTCCGAGTTTCGATCATGGTATTCATGAACGTTCAGGCACTACTAAAAACAATATGTTATTATGTGCTGTTGATACAGCTCTTTAGGTTCACAATACAGGGTATCACTGATGACAAGTATTCCTGTTTATATTTCAAAATTACCTGCATATGCTTGCAATAAAAGAGGGGGGGGGGGGTATGCCTCCACAATTGAATGTTGTTGCTGCTTCTTAAGATGCAAAGGGCTTGTATGGTTGGTGGATGGCATCACTAATGTAAACAAAGAAAGATTATTACCTGTTATAAAGTGGCTCATCTGGTGACAATCATTTTACTCTCTTTTTAGACTATATTTATGCGAACACTGTCTTGGTTCCCCCCCTTTGTGGTTCTGGCTTCTAAACTGAAGAATCCTTTTTAAATTCTCATTCCTGTTTGACATTCAAAACATGTCCTTTTCTCCCTGAAGTATCGTAGAGAATCCTTTTTAAATTTTCATTCATGTTTGACATTCAAAACATGTCCTTTTCTCCCTGAAGTATCGTAGTTTCTGACTTTTGTTTGATTTCAGCAATCAAACTTCGTTGGCAGCTGCTGATGATACGGAGTCAGAATATCCTGAACTGACCCAATCACCTTCACATGGACCTGATAAATCTTCATCTGCTGAGGTTGAAGTCTCGTCTTCAAATACCACTGATTATAATGAGTCCAGGGTAGAGGTTGCTCCTGGAAGCCAGCCACATCCTGTGGTCCACACTTCCTCAAACTATGGTTTTGGTTTCATACCACCAATATTGGCTGGCCAGCTTCCAACTTCAGAAAATTTGGAGTCTCAGCCTCGTGATGCTCCTCGACATCCGGGCTTTGTAGTATGTTCTCCTGTTATTACTTTCCATGTTTTAATTTTTTTTCTTGCTACTGATCTTTTTATTTATTGTAAATTTATAAGTAGATGTGCATGCTTACAATGTCAGCTATTAATGTCAATGATATGCTGAACAGGTACCACAATCTTTTGATCCAGCAAGCTATTATGCACAATTTTATCGTTCTGGCATGGATGGTGATGGTCGAATTTCCCCTTTTCATGCTTCTGGAGCAGCAAACAAGTATAATGGAAATGCTGCAGTGGTCGCTGCACAGACTTCTCAAACTCCTCAAGAGGTTTGTGCTCCAAATCTTTATAGTTATCTATCAACATTGAAGGAATTTCTTGAAGGGTACAGGTTTGTTATGTTGGTGCATAATGTTGTGAATTTCTTAATACCAATTTTCGATGTTTATTAGCTTCATTGCTTTCCACTATGTTAAAAATTCTTTGATGAGTCATTCTTTTATTATATTACTTGAATTATTATATTGCTGTTTTTGGAGATGGGCCTATTAGGGCATCTGAGAAAACAATTTATTCTATTGTATATTTATTTATTAGTTAATTTGACCAACCTGTCTTTTTAATTGTTCAGATTGTGAACTCCAGCTTTCCTCAATAAAAACCACTCTTTTGTGTTGGCTTAGTTGGCAACGATTTAGTTTGTGACCTCTTTGTGTTAACTTAGTTGGGTAACCATTAAGTTTTTTAACTTCTTTGTGTTTGCTTACTTTTTGGTTTTTGTGTGTGACTTAATCTTTTAAAGGTCAAATTATCAACTAATTTTTTTTTTAAAAAGCACATTCTTCTTTCTCAGTTAGCTCTATGTTCAATTAACCACCTTTCTCTCAGTTCAAAAATAATAAAAGAAGTTCAAAGCTCTTAGTTTTTGTAATATTTGTATACTTGAGATCTTTTTGCATCTGCAGTGAAAGTTATTTTATGTTATATTCTTTTATTAAATTGCAGTACCTAAGAACCTCAGAATGTTCAAATTGCATGTCCTTTTTCAAGTATATGGATAGCTAGGATCTTGCCTTAATCATCAATTCTTGAGGATACTTTGTAAATTTACTCAATTGATGTAATCCAGTTGCAGGGTGGTGTTCCTCTGGTTCTGTCCACGGCATCTCCTACACCACTTGTTACTCAAGCTGCTGGGGTGATGCAAAGCTCCATAAATGCAACCCAACAGCCTCTTCCTGTATTCCGGCAACCAACTGGGGTTCATCTACCGCATTATCCTCCTAACTACATTCCATATGGTCCCTATTTCTCCCCATTCTATGTTCCTCCACCCACAATTCATCAGTTCTTAAGTAATGGTGCTTTTCCCCCGCAACCTCAGGCTGGAAATATATATCCAGCTGCACCTGGGGCAACTCCCAAATATTCAGTTTCACAGTATAAGCAAGGATCAAATATAGGAAGCTCGGGTCCTATTGGAGTGCCTGGCAACTATGGGCCGTATAGTCTTTCGGCGGCCAACTACAATCCCAGTTCAACCCCAGCCCCTATTACTTCAACCTCAAATGAGGATATCAGCGTCCCTCTAGCAAAGGAGAATAATGTCTACAGTAGTGGACAGCAGGTATTTTTTTTATCAGTGAATACATACTTAGCTGTTAGACTTTGTAAAATTAGTTTACCTCGGGGAGTCTTTGTGGTCATACCATTTAGATTATACCTTTTCTATTCCTAGAGAGATGTGTTATTCTTGATGTTATCATCTGATCAACGAATGTTTAAGAAAGATACTCACCATTCGTCATTACCATTAAAAGAGGATCCATGACCAATGCATATATTACTGATAATCAACAGGTTGGCAATTTGTCTAACTCAGAATCCAGACTGAATTTATTATTTCTTTCTCTCTAATTACATCTTTACCATAGAGTTAATGGTTTCACTATCTCTGCGCACCTAGATTGGCTTGAAGTTAAAAAATTATGAATGCAGCTATAGCTCTAAATCAACAATTTGGTCGATTGATACCATTCATACTTCCTAGTAGGAGATGCTTATTTTGTCTTGTGTCTCCTGTATGTTGTGCTTGGAAGAGTTAGCCAACCTATTGTTCACATTTGTTGCAGAATGAAGGTTCAGGTGTGTGGTTTACTACCCCCAGTCGAGATATTTCTACCTTGCAGGCAAGTTCTTTCTACAATCTTCCTCAGGGTCAGCTGGCTTTCGCCCCAACCCAGACAGGCCATGGAACCTTCGCTGGGATTTTCCACCCTGCACAGGCAGTAGCAGCGCAGAATGTTCACCCTCTACTGCAACAATCTCAAGGCATTACAAACCCCGCTGAAATGGTGGGACCAACAGGCAATGTTTACCAGCAGCAACAGCAGCCACAGCATGCACAACTTAACTGGCCGAGTAACTACTGAGGAAGGAGGCAAACTTCTTCTCACATGAGGTGACAACACAGATCCAATTGTTACTATTCGCAAATGGGATGTCCAACAAGTTCTGATTGAAGGTAAAATCAGAGAGATAAAGATGCCAGAACTGAGAGTGTAAATTAATAGAAGTGGCCAATGAAATTGGCCGATATATTTTTGTGGTCTTCCTGTGACTGATAACTATCGCTTTTAAGTTAATTGAGGCCAGAGAATGCGCCAAACCATCTCTTTTCTTGCTTCTCTTAGATGATTTTTGACTTTGTAATCCTCGGGAGCCTTGGGATAGGTTTTAGCTTCCTTGTTAGTCGAAATTTCAGTTGTTTTGGCTTTGGCATAGCTTAGAGGTTTTACAGGCGGCTTCTTATGTGAGGTACGTAGGTGTTTTTCCCCCTCATTTCTTCGTCTCTTCTCCCCCTCCTTACCTGTAAAGTGAGTTTTTGTTTTGGGATAGCAAGGAAGATGTTGTTGTAACTGGCCTTGTTCTATTCATATGGGGAATTCTAGACTGAATAATCAAGAATTCAATTATCCTCTCTTCTCTTTTGCAGGTTTGATTCTGCCTTGTGACTTGTGTTAGTTTTGGATCTTGCAGATTTGATCAGGTTTTATTAATCTGGATCCCCCTTATTTATTTGTAAATTATGTTGCACTTGGTTTCATTAAACAGCTATGCTGTCCACAGTTAGCCTAATTTAGTTGGTGGAGTAATCATAGTGGTAGAAACAAATAAGACTAAAACTGAACTGGTCAAAACAAGATGGGCTATGCTATTCTTGTATCAAATTCTTCTTGTGATATTCTATATAGATTTCATTCTATATGGGTTTAAGGTGACATTTTTGAGACACTAAAATTGGCAATGAATTTTCAATCATTTTGTCAGACGGCCTGGAATGCACATGAAACAACAAAAGACTCTCTCTCTCTCTCACTCGGACATTTGTCTTTGTTTCTTTTCTTAAACTCTTCCTTTTATCACTTTCTTAATCTTTAAAAGCGAATTGGGTGTAGAAGAAAAATAAGGTTAGAGAGGCTTAGGATAAACAAGGGTGAAGATTTTAAACGTAAAAATCAAATAAAGAAGGAGATGGATTATATGAGAAAATGAGAGAATTTTAGGAAAACAGAATCAATTTTATTCATTGAATATTATAAAATAAGTGATTATGATGAATCATAATGTTTTTTAATTTTAACTCCTCAATATAATGTGAAGATATATAAAAAATGTTTCTTTGCTACTAAATTATGCCCTAATGTTTCATTTTACCAATTATAAATACATTTTACTATGAAAAATACTTTAAACTTTATCATGCCACCAAATTATATCTTAATATTTAATTATGACAATTAAAAATACTTTATATCACTAACAGTGTTAAAATTCTGATGAATAATACTTAATTTTAATACAATATATGTCTCTCTGTCTCTCACACACAAATATAATATATATATATATATATATAGATATATATATAT
>JAPKLW010000394.1:194074-225688 GCA_026898455.1 Plectranthus barbatus | reverse complement strand
AAAAAACAAATGGGCTAACCAAAGAAATGGGCCAAAAATCACTACAAAGCAGTCCGGCCTCTCTCTGATGGAGAGCGTCTCTCGGTCCTTCAGTGGGATTCTGGTGAAGCCCGGGATTAAACTCAAGGCTCCGCCGGAGCAGCACCGGCGGCCGCACGTCAAGTTTCTTGATGGGAATAAATTGGTGAAAGGATCGAGCGAGAGATCTGATGAGAAGAAGAGGAGGGCCCGAGCTGTGCTTTCATGGGAGCCCGCTTTGAAATCAATCAATGAGTGAAGATGCATGAGATTAATTTCTGATCATATTTTATGCTTTATATTAATTCAACATATATAACAGTAATTAAGTTCTTGCATGATCTTGTAACTTGATGATTAACCCCATGCTATATATGCGATTATGTATCATTCTTAATCTTTTATCCACATAAATAAAACATCATATATCCTTCAAACTCAAGCTCTAATTTGATAAATATTCATGTCATCACCACCATATATAATTGTAGTAATGATGAAAATTTTAAGCAACTTATAAAGATTTTTACATATTATAAAGGTTTTGGGGCAATCCTCTTGACTGAAACACAACCCTTTTCACCTAAAATAAAAGAAGAAATAAAAATTGCAGCACTAATGAATTAATTATTGAGGTTGAGAAAATATTTGGCAGATCCAACAACATGCATCATGCAATATTGAGGCAATTTCAGCTACTTTATTTTTTCTTTTCCAGGGCAAAAGATTTTGCCTTTCTCCTAATTTTGACCTAATTTGTATCATCTGCTATTTTTCATTGGAAATATTAGGTTCATATGTTTGTTAAAGGGAAAAGGAAAACATCAATTTTATTATAAATTATTTAGGTTTATTCAAATATATTATGATTAAATTATGCATATTATAAAAATATATTACAAATTATATTAATTTTGTTTCAAACTTATGATGGGAGCAAAATTCCGATAATGGAAAGTTAACTTAACTTGCTTGATGACATGTTGGTATTTGTAAACTTACAAATCATTATGCAAATATATCAAAAACTATTGTAATTTTCTCCATTATATTTAAAACTAGTGGTAAATATTTTAAATAGCAAAAAAAAAAATATTATGAAAATACCCAAAATATTAAACACATTAAAAAATACTCATTTTTTACTTTTTTGGCATTGAGATTGATCTTATGTTAATTAGAAGAATATGATTAGAGTTATAATGATCATCAATAATCACATCACCAAAATTTTTAAAAAATTAATATGAAAATAATATATATAAATAAAAAAAGATAAAAATATAAACATAATTAACTAGGATATATATATTGGAAAATATTTTAAATAACAAAAAAACTAAACACATTATCAAAATACCCAAAACATTAAACAGATATACCCATTTTGAACTTTTTTGGCATTGGGATCAATTTTTTATTAATTATTATGATGATGAATCATCAACAATCATATCACTAAGATTTTTAAAATTTATATATATAGGGTAGTGATCAGGTGAGAATAGGAGTTACTATGAGAAATAAGAATAGATCTCGCGCGTCCATCTCATCAAATCGACGAACAGGATTCATTCTCAGCAAATTGAAGGAGGAAGAGGTTTGGCCGGCCTCCGTCAGATATCCATAAGTGGCGCGGCGGCGACTGGGAGATGAGTGGGGTGTGATTTGGGAGAAGGAGAAGGAAGAGAAAGAAGGGGTGTGTGTGTGAGGGGGCGGTGGAACGATGGTGTCGGTTGGTTCCTTTTTAGTATATGGGTATGGATCTTGATCAGTCTCATAATAAAAAATAGTGAGACCGTCTCTTAGGAGACCAACTCTTTTTTTCTATTTTAGGAAATAAGACGAATCTGGTGGGACAAATGAAAATGAAAATGGGACGGAGGGATTATTTAATATTTTTTTAAATTTAATTTTAATCATAGTAGGTGTCAGGTTTGTGTCGGACCACGATACTGACTGGACATAAACCCTCTTTCTTCTGAATAAAAAATAATTTTTTTAAATTTTTTGATTTTATTTTATTTATGGTCAGTGTCGGTTCTGTGTCGGACCATGACACAAAACTTCTCTCTCCTGAATAAAAATATACTCCCACCGTCCCACTTCAATTGTCCCTCTTTTCTTTTTCGTCCGTCCCATTTAATTGTCCCCTTACCTAAAATGGAAAGTTAATACATACTCACTAATAAAATATTAATTTTATCTATCTCTACCGCATTGGTTATTGTCCCATGGGAACAATTCCCATGGAACGGAGGGAGTATTTTAACTAAAATTTTTAATCACCTTTAATTTTTGTGAAAAAATTTATAACAGAATTCTGGAAGATGTCATAATAATGCAGTGCGTATTTTTTGAATATATATAATATTTTAGGTATTTTCATAATACATAATAGTGAAAATGGATATTAATAAATTTTACTCTTAAATATATATATATATATATATATATATATATATATTCTTGAATAAATGCTCAAACTATTAAATGTATGATGAAAATAAATTTATTTATATTTTAAATATTTAGATAAGCATATCATCACTTAAAAATAATTTTTTAAAAATCTTGACAAATAAAAAAAATGTTTTTTCAACCAAACAATGTTAAAAATATTGTTCAAGTAATTTTTTTAAACATTATTTGACTGACAAAACATTTTGTTCTTTTTTTTCTTTAATTATCAAGAAATTTTATTTAAAGAGTATTAAGTATAATTGAATGTGTAATTATAGAAATAGCATCAAATTGAATGATTTCTTGTAATAGATAAAAACACGTGTGAGAAATAGAGTTTGTACATAAACCTACCAAGTTAGCTATCTAAATACCCATGCGACATCAACCAACTTTAAATTATTTAATACTCCCTTCGTTTCAGTAGAATAGGTCTTCTTACGAAATCGGGCGACCCAATTAAATTGGCCTCTTTTCAAAAATGACAACTTTTTTCACACTCAGCAATATAATATTAATTCCACTTACACTCACAATCTTAATTCCCGTGCCAAAAAGAAGAGGACCTATTTAATTGGGACGGAGGGAGTATATCCTTAATTTGAGGTGCGGATGGTTAAAATAAATTATGACGTCGAGATAAATGAGATATTTAGGGTAAGATTTAAACTAATACATTCTATTTAAAAATATGTATATCCAATATGTCCACTCTTGAACACTTGTACCCAGGAATGTCAATCGGATCAACCATTTAGTTCTCGAGTTAGCCCTATTAGGTTGTTGGTTCGAGCCAAATCAGGCTAAAATTTATCCTAGCTACAAAATCTTGACCTGAACACATCAGTATTAGGGCTAGTCTGTCGTGTTGGAGAATTTTCAAATTATTTTTTAAATTACTGCAAAAAAATTTCATGTCATTAAATATCTTTTAACTTTAATCATCTTTTTAGTAAAATATGTACAAAATATATATTTTATGTTAAAAAAGGTTTTTGAAATATATCACAATTTGCACGTATTCATACATTTAAATATTAAAATATACTCCCTCCGTCCCATAACAATTGTTTTGTTTGGAAATGGCAAAGATACCAATGCGAGTAAAGATAGAGAAAATTAGTATTTTATTAGTGAGTGTGTATAAACTTTCCATTTTAGGAAAAAAGACAATTGTTTGGGACAGACGAAAAAGGAAAACAAGACAATTGTTTTGGGACGGAGGGAGTATTATTTATCAATTTTTATTTATATTTTAACTTCATGATTAAATAATTTTTAACGATCTAATTATTTATATTATTTAACTTAAAAATTAATCAAGAAATGTGATATTGAAAGTTTTGGTAATATAATTATGAAAAATATATTAATCGAGTTAATCAGACTAATCCGTCGGTTAACGGGCTCAACCCTATCAAATCTATTCAGTTCCAAGCTATTCGATTAAAAAAAAATCAGATTAAAATATATCAATCTTAATTTGTATTTTGACTCGAATTAATTAAGTCAATGACATACATCGAGCTGAACTGACATCCTTAATTGTCTCATGAGTTCGTACACTTTGAATTTTTTTTTTTGAGTTCGTACACTTTGAATTTACATACATAGTTATTGGTACAACACTAATATTGAGACTTTATTAATGCTGATTTATATAGATGGACAAAAAGTAAGGAAGTATGCATTTTTTTTAAAAGTATGAATGAAAACAATGAGAATCGATTGTGAGATTTTTCATTTGGAGACCCTAATGATTGGGATCTCTACCACTTGAAGTTTTTTATTTTTAGGTTCTATACTCAATATTTTCTGAATTGTTCCCTCATACTTCATACGGCTAAACTGAGTTCTTGCATTAGCTTCCTCTAATTGGAATTTTTTTTTTTTCATTTATAGGTCTTGATCTAGTATATATTTTATGAAATAATCCCTCGTAAAGAAGAAAAAAGGAAAGAGAATAAGAACGGTTAAGATAGATTTGCATGATAGATACGATATACATGCACAACCATATCTAGAGTTTTTCTATTTTGTTTAGATATACTTGTATCTTTTATTTCCTTTTCATATCTTTATATTCTCTATTTATATTGAATAATACAAGAATACTTCCTTGAGGAAAATCCTATCATGGTATCAGCCTAATCACGATCCTCTTCTCCCTCTCCTCAATCGAACGTCGCCTCTCCCTTCAGCGTTATGGCTCCCGACGCTGCAGATATTCTTCCTCTCTCCACCCTAATTCATTTGATCACAATTAAGTTATTTTCATCCAATTTTCTCCTATGGCGTTCTCAGATCGTGCCCTTGCTTATCTTCCAAGAGTTGATGAAGTACGTTGATGGCTCCCTTCCTCCGCCACCCATCAATCTCGCTTCTCCGTTCAGCATTGTGACTTCGAATCCGGCATACGCTGCTTGGCATCTCCAAGACCAGCGTCTTCTCAATCACCTTCTCTCTACTCTCTCTGAATAGGCCATGACAGAAGTTCTTGGCTACTCCACCGCTCATTCTGTTTGGTTGGCTCTCGATTCAGCTTTCAGTAATAAGTCCAAGACCTGTGAGCTTTGCTTGAAAGATGATTTACAGATTATCAAACGCGGCTCTCGTTCCGTAACTAAATATGGCCATATGGCCGTGAATTCAAGCTATTCAGACTCGAGGAACAAGGGACGTTCTTGCAAGCGGTCGCCGTAGTGCGGGTTTATATGTTCTGGAGTGCATTCAACCAGCTTTCCTTTCGCAACTTTCCTCCAACAATTGACGTGCTTCTTTTGAGTTATGGCATAGTCGTTTAGGTCATGTTTCTTTTGATTCAATTTCTTTGCTTCAAAAACAAGGACATATTTCTGTAACATCTTGTTTACCGAAGCCTCGCATTTGTTCTGCATGTCAGCTTGCTAAAAGCTCACGTTTACCTTTCAATTTAAATTAAAAACGTTCATCAAATGTGATGGATATTGTTCATTGTGATCTCTAAGGGCCTGCTCCTGTTACCTCGTCTTCTTAATATCGTTATTATGTTATATTTATAGATGACCATAGTCGTTTCATGTGGCTCTATCCTCTGGTGAGGTAATCAGATTTCTTTAAAACTTTACAGTTTTTTACTTCTCTTGTGGAAAATCAATTCTCCACTACATTAAAGACTTTTCAGAGTGACGACGACACCAAATTTACGAGCAACATTGTTCAGGAATTCTTTCGAGCTAAGGGTATTCTTCACATCCGATCTTGCCCTTAAACTCCTTCGCAAAATGGGCGCGCTAAACGTAAACATAGGCATGTTACTGAAACTGGTCTAGCTTTGTTATTTCACTCACAACTTCCTTCATCTCTGTGGTTTGAAGCCTTTTGCACAGCCACGTATTTTATTAACCGACTGCCCTCATCTGTTCTCTTGGTAAGTCACCATTCGAAGTTCTCTTTGGTTCAGCTCCTAATTTTGTGAACTTTCATTCGTTCGATTGCCGTGTATATCAGTGCCTTCGATTATGCGGTCAACAAATTCTCTCTGTGCAGCCTCTCATGCATTTTTATTGGTTTTTCTGCAAATCACAAGGGCTTTCGCTGTTATGATCCGACGACTTCGTGTGTCTATACTACGTGCCATGCTTGATTTGATGAGACACTATTTCCCTTTGTTGATTCGTCTGTTGCTACCCCTTCCTCACAGCTCGGCATTTCGGTGTTTCTGGAGCCCGCCTCGCAACACTCTACTGATTCAGCTGCTTCTTCCGAACCAGCGCCAGTCGTTGAAATGACACCTACTGCTCCATGCCGTCTTTGTCCCTCAGCTAAAATTTCATCTTCTCTTCGCATTGAGCAGCCTCAGCTCGGCTCGCCAGACCCTGCTCCTCCAGCTCCACCACCGGCTCCTACGGCTGGACACCCTATGGTTACTCGCGCACGTACTAGTATTTTTAAACCACGTCAATACGTTACCTTGTTTATTATGCCTCGACTGCCCTACACCATGCTCTTCTGGCTTCTTCCGAACCAAAAGGGTTCAATCTGATGCGAAGAAGCCTGTTTGGCTTGTAACCATGACCGAGGAAATGGAAGCATTACAGAAAAATGAGACATGGGATGAACAAATATGATATGAGAGAGTTGGAGCTTATATGAAGGCAAAAAAAACATTTGAAATCCCTAATGAAAATTTTCTAGGATCCGCCACTATATGTAGATGATATCTTCGATTACAAACTGATTTATTTCATGGTTCACTATTGATTTACTAAAAGTTACGAATACTTGTTATTGAATAAATACTAATTATAATATGATTGACTCAATTTTAATTTATCAACAATGAATTGAATTATATATATATATATATATATATATATATATATATATATATATATAATATGTATCAATCGCAATAATCAAATACGAATTCAAATATTACGAATAGGGCAAACTGAACACTACTCAATTAGTCTGAAACAGGAGTTGGAGTACAAATTAGAAACAGCGGATTTCACATGGTTTTTATATGCAATTGAAACCTAATTTTAATAAAAACATGGTCCAAAAACCTAATAATTTCAATAAAATAAAGAATAGAGACTTAATTAATTCCAAAAAAAGAGTGCAGAAGTGAAGGGACAAAAAATCTTGTGACATGTGGTACCGTATGCAATGTCTGGAGTACTTTTGGCACATTCCAATTTCGAACATCATATCTATATGTATAGGTATGGACTTTTTAGTAATTATTAGGCCGAAAACAAACTCCAACTAACCAAATTTCAGGTATCAATCAATACTTAATTGCATGCAATTTGTTACCAAATTTTATTTTTTATATAACTTCGATATCAGTTTGGTTTAGATTTAAAAAAAAAAAAAAAAAACATAATCATTTTCAACAGGTTATCAATTGTAATAATTGATATCAGTTTGGTCTGATCTGATCTAATTTCATATTTTCATCCCTATTACACTCCAAATAAGTCGATCTACAATTATATGTTTTTTTAATAATATTTAAATGATGATGAAATAAATAAAAGATAAAGAACTGAAAAGGTGTAATTTGCGGAAAATGAGACAAGTTGGTTTCAGTTAATGTGCCAAAATAATCACCAAACATTTCGCTTTCAATTGTTTATCCGCAAAGGATAGGAATTAGGATAGGACCGTAGCCTACTTAATTTATAGCCTCATAAATTACTATTACCTTCTCATCTAAACCTACTTAACTATTCCTTGATCTCGGAGTGTAAGTGGCTAATCCATTTTACGTGTGACCAATTAGTCATGAATTCGATTATTACCGTCTATCAATTTGACACCTATTTATTAGACAAAAGCAACGCCATCAACACAACATAAATAAAAACTCATTTAAATTTAAAATCTCACATACCTGCCTCCCTATATAATAAGGTTACTCAACCGCATCAACTTTATCCATCTCTCAACACAACACCCTTCCCATCAACAGTCTCTGAGTATCATAAAAAAAGATGGACACAGGGCCATCTCTATCTTCATTCACAACCAAGGATGAGTTTGAAGGGCTAGAAGTGGCAGAGTTTGACACCAACGCGCTGTGGGAGCTGCTCCACGACGAGCCAGGGGAGGAGGAGCCGTCTAGTGGTGGAGGAGGAGCTCCCATGCAAGCCATGGAGGCCGACTGCCCAATAGCTAACGCAGTGGTCGAGAGCTACTGGAGTATTAATGACTTCAACATCAACATCAACAACACAGTTCAAGATCTCGACTGGTTTCGTGTAATGGAAGAGACATCAACACCATGCAATGACCTGGGAGGCTGGTATGGAGAGCCATGCATGGAAGAGGTGAATCAGATTCTTGAAATAGGAGACTATTCAGCTTCACAAAGTGAAATGCTGGCTGATGAGATTGGGTATATAGGACTGTGGCTTGATAATTAGCAATCCCCTGCATCACAGTTTATATCGAAAGTCAAATGTAGAGAGCATATTCAACAGCGCGTTTACACATAATTTAGCTAGCAGATGGAAACATAGCCATGTCTCTCCTCACTTGTATCAGAATATGGTAACAAACTGGTTTTTCATAATAAAGTGTAGCTCATTTAACCAGTTCGTGAATGCTAGTCGATTCTTAAGAGATGCGGTTTGCAAACTCTTACACAAGTTGTAGTCCTTCTCTTCACCAGAAAATAAATTTATTAACACTAACTGAAGTCTATGTTCGATATTAGCAACTAGGGTGCCCCCAAAAGAAAAATCAACTCATATGAATGAAACCCATATCCCCAACTCAAAAGAAGGTTTTAAATTTATTGATCATTATCAGCAGATTAGGTACTTATAGCACCACACATTGTACAGTCGCATAATTTCTTGGTTCTGTGAAGATCTTCAGATTCTCTGTTCAATCAGTAATCTGAAATACATCCTTAGAAGAACTGCGGTACTAGATTTCTATAACATACTCTTCCACATCAACATATCTTTTTTGCATCTTTACACACCTTTTCTACCCTTTTCAGTTTAACAAATTGTAGCCCAGCATCACTGAATATGGTTCAATTTCTTGGGAAAACCTGTACCCTTTATTTCTCCTCTTCACCATTTACACTCATAATTGTCCTTGTCTGCTTCTCATATAGTGAGCTTAGGGGTTCAGGCATGATATTCCAGTGCATCAGATATACTAGAAAAAGAGAAACAAACATGAAACCACTATATATATGGTAAAATAAACTAACCTATATGGTATAAAGTAACACCATCATTTTAATCTATTAACCCTTACTCTATATTCCGAATGGCTCTGACTTCTGATACAAAATGTAGATAATGAAATAGCTACACCATACATGATGATACTCTTGTGGGCAGCAAAAAGGCTAGAACAATAAATACCATTGAATGATGTAGGATAAATTCTCTGTATTTTTAAGTCTAAAGCAATTCCACAAGTAACCCTAATCAATCCAACTCTGAACAAAGCTTATATAAAAAATATTAGTAGACAGAAAGTTGACCTACAATAAGCTCCAGGAAGAAGATAGTAACCATGAGTGACATAGATTGGCAAGGTGATGTCCTCAAACTTGGAGATCTAAAACCTTTTAGCATATTATCCTAACTTAAATGCAAACTTACAAGATATGGTAGGCTTTCTGGGAAAAAAGCAGACAACCGAAGTAAAAATAAATTACTAAGGCAGCCCAAGAGGGTGCATTCATGCGTAACATTTGTCTTCATTAACAGCTACATCTCATGCTATTATCACCATTTTAAGTTTCAGGCATATTGAGAGTGTTACACAATTCGAGAAAAGCCGGATATACCATTTTAACCCAGCAAATGAACGTACGAATGAGTATCAACCACCACCATCAAACACTGCAGCATCCAATGAAACAGACGGTAACTTTGGAATTAGTTTGAAATAGTGAGTGAAGCTCAAAAGCAAGAAGAAAGCATAATATGCACGTAAGGGCGTAGAGAATTCTCTCCAACTCAATCACAATGTAGGCGTGGTTGGGAAATGGGAAGAAAGGGTTTATGGTGTAGAGGAAAGCTCTCTTTAGTCTTTCCCCATTCAGCTTTTTGGCCCCAATTTTTTACGTACAAATAAATTGCTTCATAATCTAAAGTGAATTAATTATCGAATAAAAATATATAATTAAGGTTTTTTTTTTAATTGAATAGGGAATAGTTGCCCCATGATTATTAAAAAAAAATCATGATGAATTGTTAATTAAAAAAAGGAAAAATATCAATTAAACTTTGATGTATTGGTCAACTATGAAAAATTTATACCAAAATATTTTATTATGTCAATTAAAAATATAAATTGTTATAAAAAAATACCTCAATATTTATTTTGTCACTAAATTATACTTCAAAGTTTGATTATATCAATTAAAACTTATTTGTTAAAATCTTGATGAGTCATCCATTAAATCATGTGTTATATCCTTTTTTTGGCATATGTAGCATGTATTAAATTAAAATTAATATTTGATTCAGAAATTTTAACACCATTAGATATTAAGAGTATTTTTAATTTTAATTGACATAATCAAATATTATGGTATTTTTTAATTATTGCATTATTCAGTGACAAAACAAATATTTGGGTATTTGTATAATAGAGGGTATTTTTAATTAAAAGAAAGTTCAGTATATAATATTAATTCAGTGATGAAGAAATATTAAGATATTTTTCATAATTATCAATACATTAGGATATAATTAAAAGTTAAGTTTTTTTTTTAAAAAGTTTGAAATTGAAACGTTTGGTTTGGACGGCAATTGTAACTGATAGGGGTCCAAAGATAATAAATTTATGTGTGTGAGTAAGTTTAGACGCGCACGAAAAGATTAGTCAATTTATTAAATATTACTACTTCAAATTGAAACAATAACAGTTGGAATTGTGTAAGAGCAAATTAAGATTCATCACATATTAGTCTAATGAAGTATCAAATTTGGTCTCTTTACCTATAATACAATAAAATAAATACAGCTCATTAAAATGGGCTTACTACGTTTGCCTGCTTTCTTTCACACACACAGAAATTTAAAATAAAAATGAAGACACTGTATCTATAAGCAACAAAAAAACCCAAGGCTTTGGTTGTCATCATAGATGATGAGTTAAAATCTACAAGAATGCATCCAACATTGCACAAAATGAAGGCAAAAACTTGCGTTAGGCAGGCCTAAACGGTTTAGGCGGGTTTTATCCTACCCAAATGAGTTGACCCATCCCAAATAGGGTTTATTAATCCTAATTAGGGTATATTATATGGGTTTTGGCTTGAGTTAATGGATAAAACCCGCCTAAATCATTTAGGTCTGCCTAACCCAAGATCTTCCCCAAAATGAAATGTTATTCAATCAATATAATTAATATATGAATCACCTACACCCTAAAACACCATCACATTTCTTTGCTTTCTATATCTCTCTCCCTCCCTCAAACCCAAACTTGTTTACAGTTTACCTCCAACCACCCCCCAAAACTATACAAAAAAACAAAGGCCTCACTCACACTCACATATCAGCACAGTTTGTTGGAGCAAATCCCAGCCTTGACTGCTTTGTATCATACAGTATATGGAAGTTCTGCTGCTGGTAATTTCCGATGATCGATAGAGCTGACCGCTGTGTCCCCAATATCGCCAAGCACACCACTTCATCAGGGTCCAGCCTGATGAAGTAGTTCTCAGCCGGGAAGTTCCACACCGCCCCATCTCCAAACACGATCCCAAATGAGGGCAGCTCCGGCTTCTTCACCCCGGACACATTGTAGCACGGATCGAGAATCAGAAAGTCCTCCACCACCGGATACCCCTTCATCTTCTCCACAAATGCCTCCTTGATGATCTTGTAAGCTGGATCAGCAAAGTAACTGAGTGTAGTGCCCGAGTCAATGATCGTGCCACCACCACCTTCCGGGGAGAGGTTCCATGTCTCCTCCGGGATCCTCAACGCCTCCCCTCCAACGACAATAGACCTAATCTGCACATAGTAGAATGTGTCCACAGGGTTCTCCTTCCCAGCAAGCAATGTAGTGAAGTTCAACTGAGGGTGGCTGAGCAAGTTCTTGTCCTCACCAAATATCAGCTTGCTGCTAACACTAGCATTGCTGTTCCTATCAACCAGACAATACGAAAACGAGTGGCCGTACAAGGACTGCAGCTGAGACGAAAACGACAGAGGGCCTCTCCCTAGACCTAGCAAGCCAGCGGCCCCATGGAACAGCCCTCTATTCCAATGACCACAACCAAACATCACATTCTCCACCTTCCTGAACTCTGATCTCCCATCAGACGAGGTAAGGTTAACCGTAAAGGTCTCCAACGCGAAATCGCCCGTGGTGTTAGAGCTGTCACCATACCAGTAGTAGTAAGGACAGCTCTGTTTCTCAGACTTGCAGGGCTGTGGGGGCTCAGGGGATGAAACAAGGTGACAACGAGGGTCATTACAGCTTATATTCCTATACGAATTCGACTGGTTGGGATCATAATGAGGCCCATTTTGCTCAAAACAGTCATAGCAAGGAACACATTGAATCCAGTTAAGATCACTACCAGTATCAAGAATCAATGAGAAATGTTTAGGAGGTGTACCAACAAACACGTCCATGAAATACTCCCCCGAGCCGAGACTCACTCCGGATTCCAGCGTTGCCACCAGATTCCCGGCGGCGGGGTAAGACTCCGGCGCCGGCGAGGGCTTGTATATCTGTCGATCGCCATCTTTCTTGAGCCTAGAAGCTGTGTTCTGGTTCTTCATCTCGACTATCCTCGTCTGGAATGTCTGGATTCGAGTCAAATCCTTGGCCGTCGACTCCTTAACACAATCTGCAGGCTTAGTCCCGACATGTCTGTGTTTCATGTTCAGCACCACGGTTGGTTTAACCTTGAAATCCTCGATTTTGATAGCATTATCAAAAGCTTCGTTTTGAGCCAAGATTCTTTCTGAATTCGAGTTGGAGAATGAGCAGTCCGTGTCGACAGAGGAAGACGCGGCAGCATTGAAGCTGGGAATTTCCATGGGTGTGAAGATGGAGGAGTTGGAATCCAGATTAAGATTAATAACGCTCTGAATCCCACCTCCACTAGCAAATGAAAAGCCATGGAAGAGCAAAAACAAGTATCCCACAACTACAAAACACTTTGACACCATGAGAGAGAGAATGCCCCACAAGATAGAAAACACGAATATATATATAAAAAAAAAATCTTGAATTCTATGAGAAATCGAGAACCCAATTCAAATCATAAACTCATGCTCTAAAAACCTCGCTAAAAATCCTTTCTTGGAAGACTTCGGGCGCAAGATTGAATATTTTTCCCTTTCTTGCTGTATAACTCGTGAAACCTCACAACCCCTCTTGAATAAAACTTAGATACAGCAAGAATTTGAAGACGAAGGAGGAGGAAAATGGGGTGAAGATATTTGATTTGATGAACGGATGTTTCAAAGGAAAGACTTTGAATATTGCAACCTTTTTCAGCTGCCCAATGCCACCATTGACGCGGTTTCACATGAGAATGCTGTAAGAATTTGCAATTTTTTATGGTTAAACAACAACTAATGGGAGTGGGGATTTGGAGAAATTTTGACTAAGCCCAAGAAAGAAAAAAGAAATTAATAACGGGGGACAAAATTTCTTGTTTTTTGATTAAATTGGAATGCAAAGCATTTTTCAAGAATGGCTTTTGGTTTTCTCGCTCCTCTTAGATGTGTTAGACTTTGTAGCGATTGAGTTGGAAAATGAGATTGTGAATTGACAACCTAAATTGATAGTGTGAATATGAATAATTTAAGTTTGAGTAAAATATATTATTACTTCTTTTATAGTTCGTTTACCTAAATTTTTTGCTAATCAATTGTATTATCTTTAAAAAAAATTATTTGAGATAGATAAGAAATAAATCTAGTAATAAATTTGACTAGTGATTTGTTCACAATGAGTCACTAACACCATACGCCTCATTCATGCAGTCAATTTTAGTTCCCACTAAATTTTATGACTTTTACATTTTTATTATTTTTATGTTGTTGGAATTTTGTGTTGTTTGACTATTTTGTTCCATTTAATTGAATTTGAATATGAGAATATGCATATGTATGTATAGTCTTTAATATTTAAATAATGATAATAAAATTTATTTTTTATAAGAAACTAGACTGCCTATATCTGTCCAAGTACTAGTAGTCTAGATGCTCCCAACTTTATAAGTAATTTGTTTTATTTTTTTGTATTATTCTTTATATAAAAAAATAAAAATAAAATCTTAGAAATTAGGATATAATTTGTTTATGTTGTGTTTTCGTGATGATTTGAAGTATTAATTTTAATTTCGCTTTGTTGATCTGATTTGAAAATTGTTTTGTTGTAATATCTATATATTGTCCGATTGAAATAATTAATGAACCAATCATATTGCTTAATTAATTTATAATACTAGAAAAAAAGTTAATTAGACAACTATTTGAAGATGGGATTGGATTGAAGTGATTGCCAATACTACCCTTCCATGCTTTGATTAATTCTATAGTCTACACCATTGAAAATGTCTAATTTGGGGAATTCAAACGGTCAATTTCCCACTCGTGTTAATCAGCCATCAATATTTGACTCGTAAAAGAGTTTAATAAATAGTCATCCTGCACGTTATTCAACCTAATGTTGTGATAATCATTTACATTATTTAACATGAAAGTCTTTCATTTTAATTTCTCAATCTATACCACCGATAACTGTTGAGAGTAAATGAAAATTGAATTTTTTGTGAACTTAGATGATCTTGGTTGAATTAAAATATTTTTAGTACACCAATTAATGACAAATACGGAGAGTTAAAAACTTAAAAGTTTCATTTGGTTTGTGGGTTTCGGATTGAGAGAATGAAATAATTTCGAAACTCAGTTTGATTGAAGGATATGGAAATGTAAAAATTGGAATAATACCCAAATACTTTGGTAATCACCAAAATCCTCTAAAATGGTGGGTTTTATTATCATTTCCAAATCTAATTAACAAAATTATTCATTATTTAGGTTTTATTTCATGTTAATTTATAATTATTTTCTTATTTATGTATTTTTATTATTTTTTAATATTATTCTAAAATATTATAATAACTATATTATATAAATATAATTTTATATGTTATTATAATTATATATTATTCTTTTTAATATATTATAATGATATTATGATTAAATTAATAATTTATTTTGTATCTTAACTTTATATTTATAAAATAAATAAGAAAAAAATAGATTATTTATTTATTTTTAATATGGTTTTTTCTTTTTTTATTATCAAATTAATTATTATTTATATAATATTTTAATTATTTTCTAAACTTATAAACTTAAAAAATCAATCTAGAATTGAAAATAATTTCCAAACCCATCTCATATACCAAACATCAAAATTGAGAATGGTTTCCATAAAATAAATCCATACTCATTTCCTTTATTATTAAACTCATACTTATAGTGATTTTCGACAGTTAAACCAAACACTCCCTTTTAATAATATATAAACAATAATACAATGTGACTAGGGATCTCAATCCAATTTGAAAACAGTAGATTAATTTGATTTAACCAAGTAAAAAATGAGTTCGGGTTGAAAGCTTTATGTCACAATAAACCAACCCAAATAATTCGAGATCCGAAAAAATAAATTCAAACCCTAATGGATTGGTTAGATTAATATTTCTCTTAGTAAATTTTTTAACAACTATATTATCAAAATATGCTTTTTCTATTAAAGATTATATTTTTTATTCAAATTTTAAATTATACAATTATATTTAGTGAAAATTAATAACTTCTAATAGTTTTTATTATTTAACTTGGTAAATACATGAGAATTGTTACGTGTTTCTAATTTTTATAAGAAAGAATAAGTATTTCTTATATATTTTTATTGTTAATAAGACTAAAAGAGAGGGGAAAAGTTTGATTATATTAAATCTAAATATTAAAAATGAATTGTAAATTTGTCGGTTTGCTAGGCATATCCGAATACGAAAGAATTAAGGTCTGGGTCAAGATATTTTTAGTCTAAAAAAAATTCAATTCGAATTTATCTGGTGTTGGTCCTAATTAGAGTATAGCTATATTTACGTGTACATAAAGCATGAATTAGTAAGATGGAAGTCTCGTGCTAAAGATACAAGGAAAATTTAAGAGCTTTTAGAGATATTTGATCAGCATTGACGATCTTAGTAATAACATCAACAACCTCAACAGGGCTCAACCCTTTTGCTCTCATTCCAATATGTATATTTATAGACTCAACCCATTTAAAAATATACTTGTTGGTCCCAAAAATAGAGTTGATGTCAAAGAAAATAAGATTTAAACACGATTGCACGTCACAAACTGATTGTTGCTCACCAGTTTGTGTTTCTAAAACTTGTTGTTTAGCGTGTTTGAGGTTAGATTGAGTTTCAGATATATTTCAATACAGGGAATGTGTTAAGTTTTAAATCATTGCTGAAAATAAATAAAGCAGTAAAGTGCAAAAGGATTTATAGAGGTTCGGAGCCTAAAGTCCTATGTCCTCTCTTCATACCGGAGTCTGGGAATCACTAAGCTTTTCAGAAATACAAAATGTTCACGATCTATAACTATCTGGTAAATGCCAATGTTCAGACTCAGTTGTCCGTTGACATCAATGATCCCATGAAACTCTTCACCCAGTTCTTGCATGGTCATGTGCACTAAAATAGCTTCATAAAAAATAATATTACATGTTATTTCCACAAGCCCGGTGGTCTTGTTAAGTACCCTATATCCCTTGTGAGATGAGTGTCCATATCCCAGGAACACATCTTTATCAACTTTGGGAGAAGAAGCATTTAACTTTGACTTCCCATTATTGTGAATAAAACATGGTGAACTAAAAGCAAACAGATGAGCTAAGGAAGGCTTACGACCATGATACACTTTGTAGGGGTTTTTAGCTAAGTGACTGTTGAGACTGCTTATATCTTGCGTGTCTCGTTTGCTCAAACTGGTCTCCACCAGCATGGTCCGCATGGAATTCTTGGTCGTTCAATTCCTTCTTTTTGGTAATCCATTTTGTTGTGGGGTTCTTGGATATGATCTCTCATGGCATATTCCAACTTCGCCACAAAAATTTATGAGAGGTCCATTGCAGAACTCAGTGTCGTTGTCTGATCAAATTCTCTTTACTGTGACTATTTTATCATTATGGGCAAGCATGACTAGCTCAGGAAAAATCATCTTCACTTCATCCTTCATCTTGAGAAGTTTTACCCACGTATATGTCGAGTAGTCGCCCACAACTACAGAGAGTAACTTTTCATCTAATGGTGGGTGGAGTCGTTGGTCCGAATAGATCCATGTGCAGCAGTTCTAGTATGCACTAACCGGCTTGTTCTTAAAAGAAACTTTAGATTATTTTCCCAGTTGACATGCTCTTCAGATACCTTTCTTCTTGAAAGTATCCTTAGGTAGACCTGTTTCCAGCTCGTGCTTGGCCAAGTGATTGATAGTCTTGAAATTCAGATGAGTTAGCCTTTTATGCCACAACCAGTTTGTTTCTCTGGAACTGGTCGCTATAAAATATGAGCCTACTAGTCCACCCTGCTAGTCTGCCACATACAGGTCTCCTTTCCTTATGCCTCTGAGTCTAACCTTAACTGAAGTTTTATCGCGAATTTGATATTTTGACTCTGCAAAGGAAATAACATAACCGTTCTCACTAAGTTGGCTAATGCTTAGAAGGTTATGCTTCAGGTTGGTGACAAGAGATACCTTTTTTGATGATGATTTGTTGGGAAATCTGGCTAAGTTTCCCTTCTCCAGCTGATAGCTTAGATCTTAGATTTGGTGTTTAAGTGTTTTGGTGGATCAAATCCTAAGTCCAACCAGCGTCAGTTTGTCTCTAGAATAGCTCTAGTCTCAAATGTAAAGTCCTGTATAGGTATTTTGAGTTGTAAGTCGCAGCTGATCAAGACTCATGCTGGCTACTGTTCACCAGCATGAGATGTGCTTACCAGTTGAGAGAAGTCTCACCAGCAAGCGGCTGACAAAGACTCATGCTGACACTGTTCATCAGCATGGAGTAGAGCTATTGACTGGTTACTGTTCACCAGTTGGGAAGATTTCACCAGCAGGAGGCTGAGAGATCTTACCAGCAGAATATGTGTTCTGGCTGACACTATTCACCAGCGGTGAAGCCACCAGTCACGGGAGATTCCAAGAGATAACATCAGACGAATTGGTAGACCTTGATTGTGCTAAGGAAAGTCACCAGCAGAGACTGCCAGCACAAGATCACCAGAATGATCTACCAGTCGGAGGTTATCAGCAGAATTGAAGATTCGCTCTCCCGAAGACTTAGAGACAAAAAGAAGATTCGTCTGAGGAAGTAACTGACAGTGTATGACTTTAAGGAGGATGCCTTAAAGTCTATCAGTTCAAGACACCAGTTCCGATTCCTCGTACTGACGAATAGAGTCGTTCTGACACAAAGAGATCTGTGTCAGATAAAGCGATCAAAGGTATGGCGCTTTCCGGAAATTCCTACCTGCCGCCTGCAGAAGGACATGCGAGGACAGAGACTTTTCCGGATGTGTCCAAACGGCTAGTATTTGAATCTGAATCTCACGTCTATAAATACGTGAGATCCAACAGCATTCAAAACTCTTGCCCACTCTTAGCCACTCCTGAACTACCGAAAGCTCAAACGCATTCATATCAGCGAATAAGCAATCTTTCGAGGCTTTTCTTAAAGCTACTCCGTGTGTCAATCATTTGAACACGAGACTCCAAGCTTCTAGCTTGTGAGTTATTGATCTCATTTGGTGTTCTTTCTCATTCCGAGGAAGAACATAGCAGCTCTTGAGCCAGCCAGCTCCAGAGTTATTACGGGCAGTTTTGCCGCCAGCAAGAGTCAAGTTCTTGGGAGAACTCAACACCCAATCAGTCGGAGGAGGAGGTTGAAGTGACGTGCTCGCACTCCATCCATCTGACGAGAGTTGAAGAAGGACAAGGACCGGGAGCGGTTGATCCAGTGGACTGGTAGACGAGGCATCTACCAGCTGGAAATAGATCGTAGGAAATCTTGTACCGGATTACTCTCTTTAGTGAATTTCCAGTGCTTCGACTGGAGAGTGGACGTAGATCAGTTGATCGAACCACTATAAAATATCCTTGTTATTTACTGCTTTCAGCATTTACTTACTGATTTAAAACCCAGCACCCAAGTGCTGGAGTATAACTGAAACCAGTTTATAACTGTGCAAACTCGACTCTAAAAGTTTCTAAGTCCTGAGTCATCAGCTGACCAGCCAGTTGCCAGTCAGCTGAATACTCAGTTGCCAGTTGACTTACCAGCTGACAAGGTCCCAGTCAGCTGTGTAACCAGCAGAGTGCAAGAAACGAACTTACGTATTTTCCGCTGCCAAAGTATACCCTGATATCCGGGACCAACATGATTCCACTCTGCTCTATGCATCCCTTCCCGATTACTTTACCTTTAGAGTTGTCTGCCAAACATGACCAGAGGTCTTCTAACCATTATAAGATCTGAGAGAATATCTTTTTCTCCAGTCATGTGTGCAGAGTATCCACTATCCAGGATCCATACACTCTTTTGCCTTTGAAGCTGACTCGCATGTACCTATTCCTGCAAAGCACATATTATGCTTTAGGTCCCCGAATATCTGCGGGTCCTGCAGGGTTAGTGTGTTGGATCCACCCTTTGAGAATCCAAACTTGAGTCACCCTCATGGCAGGTAGCTTTTAAGTGTTTTTTCCAGCTACTTTTCTCTTCCTTCTCAAATAATGCATGACATTTGTTTGAGAAATCGTGGAAGTGTGTGCATTTCTTTTGGAAGCAAGCTTCCTAATAGGACCTAGAACACTGGTTTCGGATGTGTGTAATTCCTATATGATCATTGACCGCCATGGTTAGCCTTCCTAGCCCTTGAAAATGTAGTTTAATTGGGCTCAGACTTCAAGTAGGTGTTCCTCCTACTTGCCATAATCCTCCTGTCATACTTAGTATGAGACTTGGGTATCTGTTTATTGTCTTAACTAGATTGTTTGTTTGACTTCCTCGCAACTGAAACTGGTTGTTTAGTCAAACTGGTCGTAGAAACTGATTTCCTCGCAGTAGGAACATACTGCTTCACCAATTTCTTAGGCTGAATTATCTTCATTCCAGCTTGTGACTCAACCAGTTTGGGATTATCCTATTTAACATTTTTTCCCTATGAACTGACTTCTTTGTCACTTGTTGATTGGCCAGTTTGGGGTTGTTGGCTAACAAACATTTAGCCTTTCCAGCAAAAGTTGGTACGTGGTTGACTGTCCCCGTGCCTTTCATCCTTGACTGACCAATAAAAATTTCTTTCACAAAATAGATTTTCTTCTTTCTCGTGTCAGTTCCTGAAGAAGATGTTGAATTACTCAAAATATTTTCATTAAAACCAAGGCCCACTTTGTTTTTGGGGTGTTGGTCCCTAAATACCAGAGTCGTCGTGATTATTTCTTAACACGAGATGCAGCGGAATAAATAAACGTCTCCTACACTTCACGTTGTTTTCAGAATATTTCTTAGCTCAAGTTATTATTTAAATATGTTTTAAGATATACACTAGCAACTCAGTTGCTAGGTTTCAAATCAACTTTGAGCAGTATTAATAAAACAGTAAATGAACACAAGATTTATAGTGGTTCGATCAAAACGATCTACGTCCACTCCTTAGCCGAAATGCTAAGAATTCCACTAGAAAAGTATACAGATTACAAGGATTCGCCTTTCCAGTTAAGTAGGCAGTGAGCTTTCGGCCTGGCTACTTGACAGCTATCCTCCGTTGATCTGAACTCCTCCGATAAGGTTTGGCTGGGTCAAGGGCGCACCTTCGAAACTCATGCCTTGCCTGATATGGAAGTTTTATAGTCACTTCCTGACTTTTCTTGAATGCGGCTAAGTGCCCGTCTTAGTCTTGACCTTTTCAGGTGTTCGACTGTTAGATTTTTTCTGAAAAGAAAGAATCCCAATGATTGAGATATTCTTGAATGCGATCAAGAATATCTTCAATGGAGTGTCAGTATATCAATGAGCGACACTTCTGGTTGTTGGGAGCTTTTAATATACTTTAACACGGCTCTCAACTGACTATTTTTTGTTTGTTCACTTTGTCAAAGGAATCTCTTGCTTGAGTGTTCGTGAGTGTCTAAAGTGAGAAAAGCAGTAGTCAATCTCATTCTTGAACCTGTCTTTTATAGGTGGAGATTCAAACTTTGAATGTCCATATCCGTTAGTCACAACGGCTTCTTTGTCCAAGAGTGGATTGACTTGATTGAACACTTTTTGAGTAGGGCTGTACTTTTCGAACTACTTCTGGAAAGTCTCGACCTTTGTGTGTACTTCTGTCAGAGTTGCAGTCCAGCTTCAACTTTTGAGCCTCTTGCTTTGCTAAGCTAGGATCTGCTAAAGTCTTTTGTTGTCTTCGATCCTTTGACTTCTGTTGCTTGCGACTTCTTGTTCGTCGCTGAAGGGTACCGAATGCTAATGCCTTAGCGTTCTGTTGTTGTGTATTGTCTAGCAAATGTTCTGTTGTTTGCTAGTATTCCTTCGTTTGCTCGCTTCTCTAGCAGTTGTAAGTTGTTGATGAATGCTAATATCTTAGCATTCTGCTGTTCAGCGACTCTTAGCAGACGTCATCTACTTCGTATCTGCTAGGAATTCTTCTTAGCACACTAGTCTATTACAACTCAATATAAAACCTATACAGGACTTTACAGAGTATGCTAGACTATCTAGAATTCAGCAAATGATCGACCAACTATATAAGGTTTGATCCAACAAAACCTTTTACAAATAGGTCCTAAGGGAGATTTTAGGAATAATTTCCCAACAATTTCCCCCTTTTTGGTGCGATCAAAGCTTACTATCATTTGCTGACCATAAGTGGAAGAATGTCTGTGTTTTACAAAGTTATGATATTCTATCAATCTAACACAGAGTTTTTCAACTAGGTTCTAGCAAAAAAATGATTGTAATCAAATTCCCCCTCAACACGTGCTGTGGAATATTTCTCGATTAAATATAATGGAATGCTGCACATAGGTAATATGCTAGAAATTCTAGCACCCATAAAATCAGCAAGCATTCATCAATCAAAATATAATCTCCATATCCACATGCAAATTTGTTGAGTACACCAGAAGTGTAAATCAACTAGAGCACACCAGTAAAAATCAGAGGTGGACAAGGAGAATTTGTCTAAGTCTGATCCAATTTTATAGATGATATAGCAAGTTTAAGTACAAATTGGATTCAGAAAGCAAAGACTAATGATAAGATTGGACCTTGACGTTTATGAGCCGGGTGTTGGCTTGTCCTTCTCGCTGTTCGCTGGATTCGATGAGTTGCCCTTCTGGATATTAGCCAATCTCTCCATGGTGAACTTCATGAAGTTCTCAAGAAGATTGGCTCCTGTTTCTCTTTCAGCAGCCTCGCGCTCCAGTTGTTTAGCCAGCTTCTCCTGCTCCATTGCAATCTTCTGTATTTGAAGTTCATGCTCCTTCCTTTGAAGTTCTAATTTTGCTTCTTGCTCTTTCCTTCTTGATTCCTCCTTCGCTTCTTCTTCTTTCCTCCTTAACTCCTCTTTCCTTGCGGCTAACTCCTCATCTTCTTTTCTTCTTCTCTCCTGGTCAGCCTTTTTTCTTTCTTCCCCCTCTTTGATTGCAGCCAAAAAGTTGGTACCATAAGCCACCACAGTTTCGGTTAGGGTCATCTTGGTTTCGGCTAAATCCTTTTGAACAACCTCCAGGCTTGTCTTATTCTCGGAGACGGCCAACTTGGTTTCAGCGACCTCTGATCGTACATGAGATACATCTCCCCGTACTTCATCAATTTCTCTTCGCAAGTGAGTGGTTGCTTCTGCTACTCTTCCATCAATGGCTACTTGCAAATAAGAGTTAAAGGCGACAGCCATATCGGCATTCATTGGAAAGGGTATTTGCAGAGAGGTTATAGGAGTGGCATTGAAGGAAGTAGTCGCAATGAGTTCTCGACTTGTTGGAATAGGTGATCGCTGTACTTGAATAGCAATTGCATCAACATGTGCTTGATAACAGGCTTCCTCATGTACTATTCGACGAGCGGCCTCCAGAATTTGTGCGGTCTCCTGAGCAATTCGGGCCTCTGCTTCCTGAGCTTCCTTAACTATTTCCTGAATATCAATATTCAGGAATTTGGCCAACTGCATATCTCTGTAATCAAATTCCAGAGCAGCACGCTCAGTGGCCTTTGCCGGTATTCGAGCCTTGAGTCTCTCTGCTTGTTGAATTTCATACTCCATCTGACGTTTCCTGTAAGCAACAGCAGCTCTTGCCTGACGCTTGGACAATTCAACTCTGGCATCAGAGTATCCATCGGGTACGAAGGTGGATTTGGGTAAACCAGCAGTCTTTGTGAGAGAACGATGTTCTCGGATGGCTTGAAGTCTGTACATCACTTGTTTATCTGAGAACTGTTTCATCCCCGGAACTTGATCAATCCAATCGAAGCACCAACGTTCCCCACGCCTCCAGAAGTTTAATCCCTTGGCTGCAAAAACCAATGCTTTTTTCTTCAAAACAGAGTTGATGCATAATGTAATCACACTTATTCCATCGGAGAAACTCTTCTGCTACCAAGCGTCCTTCTGGAGTTGATTCGTCCAACTCACTGTGGAATAAGTCTGCAATGGCTCTTTCTGTTTCGGATTGAACAAACAACTCTATTTCCTCAGCCATAGGTGCTAGATCAGAATTGGGCAATTCTTCAGGATAGACCTTTGCACACCATTGGCCAATTCTTCGAAGTCGATAGCGAAGTCCTGGTAATCCATTGAGAGGCACTCGAAGAAGAGCATCTGATCCAGAAGTTTCTTTCCTCAGGAATTTTGCATTGTATATTTCCGCAGATTCTCCATCAGAATCAGATTCAGAGATGCAGGATAATTCAGGTTCAGTGAGGAGAGAATCATTCTCTTCGACGAGCGATGATTGTTGGATTGTCTCAGCACCTGGTTGCTCTTCTATTGGATTAGCACTTGAGAGAATCATAGCAGATTGATTATCAAGATGTGTTTCCTTCGGATGGTCTGCTAGAACTGTTTGCACCGGCTGTTCTGCTAACATATCATGTTCTGGAGTTTCTTTAGATGTTTTAGGATTGAAGAGTGATTCGACTTGTTCTTCAGCACCTTGAACTCCACTCGATTCTGCATCATTTCTTCTGCGAACTATCGGATGTAGATAGTGAGTTTCATTAAAGGCTCCAGACTCCAGCATTCTTGAGGATTAATGTTCGGATAATTCTTTTTCTTCAACAATTATCTGCTGATTAGATGAGGGATTGAGAGTTGGTTCCTCTTCTGAATCAGCTTTCTCTTTTCCTTTCTTTGCGGCATCTTCTGCTAGTCGACGAAGTTCAGCAGCAGGATCTTCATCATCATCGTTCATGGTAGTATCTGCTGAAATGTCTGTCGTTTCCTCGTTTTCTGCTGGAATTGGATTTTCTTCAGCAACAATCTCCATTGTTGTTGATTGTTCCAAGTGCTTTGTCGATACTTCATCCACTATGTTAGACTCTTCTGCTCTGCTAGCTTCGACTCCTCTGCTAGCACTGTATTCTTTGTTAGCCTCTTCATCTGACATAGTACCTTGTGAAGATATAGCATCTTCTTTGGTGCTTTTCAATTTCTTGGCAGCTTGTTCTTCTAATTGTGCCTGTTTAGCAGCTCTCTTCTGAGCCATAAACTCTTCAGCAACAGATTTGGCTCGTTCGAAGTTTCTGTCTCTTCCTTCGAATGTTAAGTTTCTAATGAATTTTTGATAATCTCTCTTCTCGATTTCCTTTAGAATTGCTTCACGCTGTCTCTTCATTTTCCTTGTTTCCTGAGTGCGCTCTTCTATATTTCTGAGAGATTTAGGGATGTAATCTGGATCAATTTCAGCGGTCTCCTCAGTATCATTGTCAGTAGAGTCGTTCTCTGCTGTAACATCAGCAGCAGTTCTTTCAACAACTTCAGCAGCCTTACTCTCTGCTTCTGCTTTCTCCAATTCTTCTTTTTCGGTAAGTAATTCCAACTTTCTCCTGGTCTTCTTCTTTGCTTTAGGCACAGGAGAAGTATCTGTGGTTCTCTTCTTTGTTTGAATAGGTAAAGCCATTTCCCCAAAAATAATCGGAGGTTGTTCTGCTTTCTTCGAAGTCATTATATCGTTGATCTGATCAACCGGTAAATTTCCTAATTTCTCAATCTCCTCGAGATTTTTGAAGCAGTGCTCTGTTTCATCATTCGTCTGCAATAGAGCAATCTCTTCAGCAGACAAGGGAATAGCAGGCTGTAAGACCCGACTTGAAGTGGTAGCAGGATCCGGCTCTTCAGGAGATGTGGGTTTGTCTTTATCCACATTAGATTTTCCCATCAATTTCCTAGGATTTCGAAAGCTTACGGGCTTAGGCTCTTTCCTCGTTGCAAGTATGTAGTCTGTTGGAAGTAGACTTTTACCTCTGTCAACTCTTGTGTTTGTGAATAATATCTCCAAGTACTTACTGATTTTCAATCCAAAGTTCACATTTGAAGAGAACGTTCCATCTATAGCCATGTGGTCATTCTTCTGAGCATGTTCAGCCCATCGCTCAAAGAAGAATTCAGCCCAATTTCCCTTAATGTTGTCATTCAACGCCATCATAACAGAGTATTTCTTTGCGGAAAGTTCGGAATAAGAACCAGCATCGCATTGAAGCATTTTGATTACTATCTCCGCCAGTAACTTATACTCATCAGACAGAGTGTTGATTGGAGTAGCAACCTTGAATGTAATCGCCTGACCCTTCTTATCTTTCAACTCCCCTGGCTTCTTCCAAAGATTCCAACATTTTTCCATTTCGACAAGGTTATTCAACTTATATTGAGAAATTTTAGTTCCATAATTCCGAAGCCCAAACATCCTAGATAACAAATCAGCACTAACTTCCACAACATTTCCATATATGCTAGTTTTGAAAGTTTTTTGTTCAGGGCTCATGACTGCCCTAGCATAAAATTCTGAGACCATATGAGGATGAAAATGAACAGGTTCAGCGGAGAGATATTTTACCAATAACTCAGAATCGAGTAGGTCCATAATCCACTTGGGAATATGTTTGGTGGCGAGAGGCATGTAAAGGATCCTGTCCTTCCGGATTTGCGCCAGACGCCTTTGTTCCCTTGAGTGGCCAGATAATTCCTTTTTCCGGGCCAAAACAACAAGTTTGCTGTAGGGAATTGATTCGTCAATATCTTCTTTCTTTTCTATTCCCGTGAACCTAGGTGCATGTCGAACATGCAAAGGGGAATCGGCAGTCTGTGGATAAATAAAGGCGGGAGTTTGAAGTGGGGATGACGCGATGAAATCGTCTAAATTTAAGGCTTGATGTGGTTCGGGTTGATCGGGGTCTGAGTTTTGTGATTTTGGAGAATTCGAGTTTGATGCCATTAATGCGAATTCAGAGGTTTGGTATTTTTCAGAGAGGTTTTTGAGAAGGAGAGGTAAGGGATTTCAAAATAGAAAAGTGAAAGGTTTTTAGATAGGAAGGGATTTGAAATCCATTTAGTGTAGAGAATTTCGGAGCATAATAGAAAATCGACGGTGGGGGTTGCTCCCTTCAAATTTCAATCTACGGTTGAAATAATTAGTCAAATCACACGTTCTCCAAAACAAGGGTGCTGGCGACGTGGCATGACCTAATTTGCTGCCGCCGTCTGCGCGCATTAAATGCATTTCTCCGTAAGAAGCAAACTCCTGCTTCTGAATGATGTCTTCAGCAATCAAAAATCTCAGCATAGACTCGATTTTTATCATCGAAAAGGAGATTCTTGATATCTCGAACGCATTCTTGATATCTCGAACGCCATTCTGCCTCGATCGTCATTCTTCCTTCCCCTTTCGAATGTAATGAGATGAAAATGTATCTGACTCAATATATTCGAATAAATGACGATATAAATTCTTCCCATTTTGGCGTTTCAACTGTCAACGTGGAGGGTTAGAAAATCAAAATTCATGATGAAGATTTTTCTTGAGCCAAATGCTGATTTGATTTCCAACCGTCACTGCTGAAGTAATATGACTCCCTATGAAATCGTAACCTTTCATTATCTGGCGACGATTCGATTTCCAATGTGAAATCATAAATCGTGAGGGGTTTGTTTCCTTCTATAAAAGAGGACACTTGTGATTAACTTCAACATCACAACCAAATCAAAACAAATACTTTTCTCTTCGATATTTTCCATGGAATCTCTGAATGGAATGCTTGATATTACCAGGAATCAAGTCTTGGATGAAGTTGCCCTCCGGGCATACTATGACGATACGCCCTTCATGGCAGATATGGTGATATCGAAGGTAACCAACACCGGTTTGAAGCAATATGTAACCATCGCTCCTCAGCACTATCACGAGGACCTTCTTCGTGCATTCCTCAAGGGTTGCATGACAGAGGAGAATGCCATCTATGGTTCCTTTCGGGATACAGTGGTGCGTTGGTCGCCGGACTCTTTTGCAAGGGATTTTGGGCTCCCTAGGGGTCGCTTTCATGTCCTTGACCTCAAAAACTCAGCAGTGGCTCCTGAGTGGATGGCATGGAAGAGATGGCGTCTTTCTCCAATGTACAACTTTTCTCCGACTCCGGAGGCGATGGACCTTCAGTCCCCTTATCATGATCTCTTCCATGTGGCCAACCACATGATTCTGGGCGAAGATTCACATGACTTCCTTCTGACTAAGGAGGCTTGGCAAGTTATGCTTGCCATGGACGATGAGAAGAACGAGCTTGATTGGGCGGGCTTCATATTCGAGACCGTACGAGATTGCGCTCGAATCTATCCTTCCATTCCTCTGCTGAATGGAATGCAGCTCAGTTGGTTGCTGGAGAAAGATTTCCCCGTCCTAGCAGAAGGGCCATCCTCTCTCCGTAGCACTGACTTTTATCCCTTTCGCTCTATTGCAAATTAATGCAAGTTTCTAAGTATGGCTGTACTTTCTTTTGTCCATGTAAAAAGTTTGAATGAAAGTAATCAGATAATCTTATCTTAGTAAATCATTTCTCACACATAGCAACGATACTCATTAGCATAACTGCTGAAAATAAGTACTCTGCTAGATAAGGAGTAAAGTGAACACTCTGCTGAAAATAAGAGTACTCTGCTGACTTGCTCTCCAGTAGAGATAGAACTTTAAATAACACTAATTCTGCATTTTAGACAGAATATTCAGCAGATTGAATCCAGACTTCATAATATGTGTGCATTTTCAGTACAAGGTCTTCAAGAAATCTAGAAAGAATAAAAACGAAGTTTCATTCATCCAAGGTCTCGTCTAACTCCATAAGACCCAACTTTATGCATAACTCCTTAAATCTGGATTCAGCAAGCGGTTTTGTAAAGATATCCGCAATTTGTAAAGATATCCGCAATTATGACTTTTCCCTTTATAAATAGCCTTCTTGTGAGGATCCTTATCACCACAAATGTCCTTATCTGAACTCTTATTCACTGCTACTCTTAAAAAGATTTTCAAAAGAATGGATTCCCCAGGTCAAACTCTGGAATTGCGCCGGAACCAGATTCTTCATGAATCTGGATTGCATTCCCTGTATGATAACGATCATATTGTGGTAGAGACTGTTATGTCAAAACTAAATCGAAGTGGATTGACCCAATTTGTCACGGCCACCCCAAGGTGTTTCCAAGGTGATATTCTTCGAGAGTTTATCAAGGACTGCTCGGTGGAGGGAGAAGTTATCTATGGTTCTTTCCACGGCAAACTAGTCTGTTGGTCGCCAGACTCCTTTTCTCGTCGATTCGCCCTCCCCAGAGGTCCTGGGTCAGTGTTCAACTATCGCGTGATGGAAATAGCCCCAGAATGGTCATCGTGGCGGAAATGGAGACGATCGCCTTTGTTAGAGTTTTCCCTTTCTGTTTCAGCATACGATCTACGAACTCCTTACTGGGTGTTTTTCCACGTTGTTCACAACATGTTGATGGGAGAAGGCCTTGATGACACTTCCTTCGCAAAGGAAACATGGCAGATCATGATGGCCATTGATGATGAGGTCGAGGTCGATTGGGCGAAATACATCTTCGACAACGTTCGAGATTGTGTCCAATATTACCCTTCTGTGCCCCTGCTGAATGGAATACAGCTCAGTTGGCTATTGGAGCAGAGCTTTCCTCGGATAGCAGAAGGACGATCGAACCTCCTGGATACGGACTTCTTCCCGTTTAAGCCTCGTTCTCCCTAGAGTACCAAGAATTGTTGTTTTTCTATTTTCTCATCCTCCTTTGTAATGACATCTTTCAGTGAATGAAATGAAAGGATGTATGAATTATGCACAACTATACATTTTTGTCTTCCAATATGTCGTTTGCTGAAAGATTAGCAGCCATTGTCTACTTAGCATTCTTTGTATTAGCAGTTTTTGAAGATGAACATTTTGTAATAGATGTATTCAACCTCCAGAATACTTAACGATGCCTTCATGAATTCCAAGAAATCCATAGAGAATAAGAGTAACATCTCATTCATAAGAACTGGTTGCGTGTGAGAGAGTACTTGAGCACTTTCGACGTGGCGGTTACGGATTCGATGCAGCCACTCTCGCACATTTAATGCTCTGTCTTGGATACACTTGGTTGGAGTGGCATAAGCTCCTACTTCAATGTCCTAGCAAATTGAGTGTAGATCGAACCTTGTTTGCTGATCTGATTTAGCAGACATCTGGACTTAGCAAGCACACCCAGCAACTTTTCTTGCGATAGTGTGGGGTCTCTGAAGGATCTTATGCTATAGCAATCCTCATGTTTCTTCTTTTCTTGTTCCACCATGATGCATCAAATTACCATCGCTCCGAGTGACTTAACCATCACTCGCAACCAGATTCTCCACGAGTCAGGGTTGTTCTATGAGTACGATGATAACTATCACGTTGCAAACCATGTCATGGGGGCTCTTCATGAGAGTCGTCTAGACCAGTTTCTGATGACTATTCCTGCACATTTTCAGAAACGAGCCCTTCAGAGTTTCATCTTTTCATGCAAAACCACTGACGATGCTATCTGGGGCTCCGTTGAGAACCAGTTGGTTTGCTGGACTCCAACCCTCTTTTCTCAGAAGTTTGGTCTCCCAAGGGGTCCAGTTTGCATTATGGATGTCAATCATCATATGACTGCTCCAGAGTTCGGCTTCTGGGACAAGTGGAGGCAGTCGGATATTTATGACTTTTCGCCAACTCCATCATGTCTGGAGTTGAAGGAGGAGTATAGAGTTATCTTTGACCTCGTCAGTAACGTGACGTTTGGAGTTGCTGCTGAGAACTATGTGTTCAATCCTAGGATCTGGAGGGCTATGATGGCCATTGATGCAGAGATGAAGAACGTCGACTGGGCGGGGTTCTTCTTTGATGGGGTGAAAGACTGCATCGACCACTTTCCTCAGTTTCCTCTGCCAACTGCCATGCAGTTGAGTTGGTTACTTGAGCTGAAGTTCCCTCACATTGTCTCTGAAGGCATCCCTGTGATGGGTTTTGACTTCTATCCCTTGAAGTCTCACTTTCCGAACTTGTGGTGATGGATGTTCTGGACTCCCCTCCTTTTGTTGACTGAAAAAAAATATTGTTAGCCTTTGGTAGCAAATGATGATGTAAGGGTTGGTTGTATCTGATTCGTCCTTTTTGTAATGTTGTGAAGCTCCTGAAATATGTTGTTCTTTCTTTGAATGAATTGACGAATATGCTAATTTCGTTTTATTTGCTGAGTGTCTTCTCGTGGACTTTTTTGCTGAATAAGAATTAATCGAATAGCAAAACCTCTGTCTGCTAAGCTGGTGTGCTGAAGTTTTTCACTGAATCATGACGCGTTTCAGCATTCCAATTTACTTCTAGTATTCGAGGCTCGGCATCTCGTATTTTAGCAATTTCATGACATCTTCAGCAAACCGAAAAATAGCATCCAGAATTTAATTAATCATCAAACAAATTTCAAGAAATCCAGATAGAAAGAATGAGAGCTAGGACTCATTCATCCACGTCTTCCTCTAATTCCATCAATCCTAGCTTTAAGCATAGTTCTTTAAATTTGATTTCTGGAAGAGGTTTTGTGAGTATATCCGATATCTGATCTTCGGTGCATATATAGCGAACATCGATATCTTTCTTCTCCTGATGATCTCGTATGAAGTGATGTCGGATATCGATATGCTTGGTCCGAGAGTGGTGGACAGGATTCTTTGTGATGCACATGGCACTATTGTTGTCGCAGTAGATAGACACACATTCGGGAGAGATCCCGTAATCTTGTAATTGTTGCCTTATCCAGAGAATTTGCGAGCAGCAGCCACATACTCTGCTTCAGTGGTGGAGGTAGCAACAGAGTGCTGCTTTTTGCTGAACCAGCTAATGAGCTTGTGTCCCAGAAATTGACACGTGCCACTCGTGCTTTTCCTATCGATCTTGCATCCTCCAAAATCAGAATCCGAATATCCACTCAGAGCAAGACCATCGTCTCTAGGATACTGATAAGCTCGTTATTTCACTCACTTATTTATATTATTTTTATAC